>CAUYPK010111145.1:0-23200 GCA_963574355.1 Loris lydekkerianus | reverse complement strand
TTGGCGTGGATGTGGAGGAAAGGGCACACTTCTACACTGCTGGTGGGAATGCCCACTAATATGTTCCTTCTGGAAGGATGTTTGCAGAATACTTAGAGACCTAAAAATAGACCTGCCATTCGATCCTATAATTCCTTTACTAGGTTTATACCCAGAAGACCAAAAGTCACAATATAACAAAGACATCTGTACCAGAATGTTTATTGAAGCTCAATTCAAAATTGCTAAGTCATAGAAGAAGCCCAAGTGCCTGTCGACCCACGAATGGACTAGCAAATTGTGGTACATGTATACCATGGAATACTATGCAGCCTTAAAGAAAGATGGAGACTGCCTCTTTCATGTTTACATGGATGGAGCTGGAACATATTCTTCTTAGCAAAGTATCTCAGGAATGGAAGAAAAACTATCCAATGTACTCAGCCCTACTATGAAGCTAAATTATAGTTTTCACATGAAGGCTATAACCCAACTATAGCACAAGACTATGGCGAAAGGGCCAAGGAAGGGGAAGGGAGGGGGGAGGTTTTGGGGGTGGGAGGGTAATTGGTGGGGCCACATGTATGGTGCATCTTAGAATGGGAATGGACGATTGCACTAATGTACACAGCTATGATTTAACAATAAAAAAAAAATTTAAAAAAAAGATTTTGCTTTTCTATTTTTTCATTAATCTGCCCAATAGTCTATCAATTTTATTTGTCTTTTTGAAGAACCAATTTTTGAATGATTCTTTTGTTTTCAATTTCATTTATTTCTGATTTAATTTAGGTATTTTATTTTCTTCTGCTATGCGTGGGATTGGATTGCTCTTCCTTTTCCATTTCTTTAAGATGATTCATTAGGTTGTTGATGTGCTGTCTTTCTGTTTTTCAGGTGTTGGTATCTAATAGGATAAATTTTCCTCTTAGGACTGCTTTTGTAGCAACCCACAGTTTTTGGTGGCTTGTGTCTTTATTGTTGTTATGTTTGAGGGAATTAATCATTTCCTCCTTTATCTCCTCCTTGACCCTATTGTCCGTCAGCATAAGATTGTCCATCAGGGTGACAATGGACTTCTCAGCTGAAACTTTTCAAGTCAGAAGAGAATGGTCATCTACTTTTAACCTACTTAAACAAAACAATTTTCAGCCCAGAATTCTATTAAATATATCCTACTAAGCTAAGCTTTAAAAATTGATTGAGAAATCAAATCTTTTACTGATATGCAAACATTGAGGAAGATCAGGTCTATAGGAAATACTTTAGACCTATTCTTCACATTGACCATTACAGTGGACCACCAGCAAAGTAAATACCTGGAAACTAAAGGACAAAATCTAGCTTCCACAATGGCTCAAAGGATAAAACTAAGCAATGGACTTTCACAAAATAAGATAAATAGAACTCCACCACACTTATCAATTCTCTCAATAAATAGGCTGGCAGATTGGATTAAAAAGCATAAGCCATCCAATGCTATTTCCAGGAAACACACTTAGTCTCGAAGGAAAAAACAAAACTTAGGGTGAAGTGTTGGAAAACACTATTTCAAGCAAATGGAAATCAGAAGAAAGGAGGGGTCACAGTCTTATTTTCAGATACAAGTGAATTTGAAGCAATTAAAGACAAAAAAGACAAACATGGACACTTCATACTAGTCAAGGGAACAATACAACAAGAGGACATTTCAATTCTATATATTTGTGCACTCATCTTAAATTGTTCCAGATTTATAAAATGGACATTAATTGCTCTAAACAATATCACATCCTATGATACCATAATAGCTAGAAACTTTAACACTCTTCTCACAAAGCTGGACAGATCCTCTAAACAGAAATTAAACAAAGGACTTGGTGCCTATAGCTCAGCGGCGCCCATCACATACACCTAAGCTGGCAAGTTCAAATCCAGCCTAGGCCTGCCAAACAACAATGACAACTACAACAACAAAATAGCTGAGCATTGTGGCAGGCACCTGTAGTCCCAGCTATTTGGGAGGCCGAGGCAAGAGAATCGCTTAAGCCCAAGAGCTGGAGGTTGCTGTGAGCTGTGATGCCACAGCACTCTACCCAGGGTAACAGTTTGAGGCTCTGTTTCAAAAAAAAAAAAAAAAGAAAAGAAAAGAAAAAAAGAAACTAAACAAAGATACAAGGGACTTAACCATGACCCTAGAACAAATGTGCTTTATAGACATATACAGAGCACACACTCTCCCAAAGCTAAGGAACATGCATTCTCCAAAATAGATCATATCCTAAGAATCAAATCAAAACTCAACAAAATCAAAATGATTAAAATTACACCTTGTATCTTTTCAGACCACAAGGTAATAAAGGTAGAACTGAACTCCAACAAAAATTTTCATCCCCACACAAAGGCATGGAAACTAGACAAATATTTTTTAAACTCAGAATTCTGAATATGGTTCATAGATGTGGAATAATCGAAACTTTCATACACATCTGGGGAAAAGAAAACTGGTTTCCCACTTTGGAAAATTGTTAGAACACGTCAACTAAAGTTGTTTGTATGTATAACCTATCATTCAGCAATCTCATTTCTAGGGATATAGCTAATGGAAATATGTATCCACGTACACCAAAAGAATGTCTAGGATGCTCAGAGAGACACTATTCTAAAAGTTCAAAAATAACCTAAAGTTGGAAATAATGCAAGCATTCATTAATAGTAAAATGGATAAATACATTGTGGTTTATTAGTGTAACAAACTAATGAAAATTAACAACAGCTACACACCACAGTAGGAACGAATCTCACAAATGCAGTGCTGGGAGAAATAAGCCTAACCCCCAAAAGAGTACATGTTGTATGATTCTGTTCACATTAGTTTAAAAACATGCAAAACCAATCTTTGCTGGTGGATGTCAGAATAGTGGTTACTTCTGAGGGGTAATGACCAATGAGGGGCATAGAGGTGACGCTGAGATTCTGGGAATGTTCCATTTTTTTTTTTAATCTAATAGTTACATGGGTTAAAATGGTTACAGTTTGTAAAAACTTATCAAGATGGACACATGTGATTCGTGTTCTTCTTGTATGCACTTGTAGAACTGAATGTTAAAGTCAGAATATGACATTCATTTGTGGAAAAAAACCCCAACTGAAACATTTGTTGTGTTAGAATGAGCCAGAAAGCATATCTTAATAGTTATGCCTTTAATAACAGGAAAAGAAGATAAACAATGGCTCTCAGATCTGTTTTTGGTAAACATGTAGGTTTTAAAAACCCAACCCCACCCTGTGTACCTGCAGTTCCATCAGCTCGAACTGATGGACCCCAGTGACTTCCCTTTCTTGTATCACATGCTGAGGAAATGATATCTGGCTTTGGGGTTACAAAACAAAAGCAGTAAGCAGAATTTATGTGGTGTAGAGAAGACCCCAAAACTCAGAAAAGACAGCTCCATAGATGAAGAGATGACAGGCTCCCAGAGCTCCGAGCAGCTGGAGCTACACTAGTCCTCTGAACCGTTCCGGGTGCTTCTTTTCTTAGTGCCCATCATCTCAGTGACTCTAGTACATTATTTTCTGAGATCTTCAAGAACTTCACTGCAACTTACTGAAATTTCCTGAAATCTTAAAGATCCTCACTAAGAAAGCAATTATACTGGGAAGAGGGAAGAAGGAAGATTTGGAATGAGATTCTGTAAAGGATGAACCTGGAAACCTGTCATTTTAACAAGCGTCTTGGTTATCATATATTTAATCTACTTTCATCCTATACTCAGAATTTCTATTTAGGGGATTCTAAAAAGAGCTTATATTCTCCATTTCTTTACTATTAAAAACAATGCTCCAATAAATTAGTCTTGCACATTAACTTTTGTCATGCCTGATCATTTCCTTAGGGCAGATTCTTAAATGATAAACCAGCACAAAAGGCATAAATATTTGCTTTATGAAAGATTAAAAAATACTTGTTCTTTCCAGATTTTTCTACTTAAAAAATTGAACCAATGTATACTACATGGACATATAAGCATTTAATAACTGTTCACATTTCACAACATCTTCATTAAGTGTTAACATTTTGAATGTTTGCATATCTGACACCTCAAATAATATTATCATTTTAATTTGAATTTGTTTATAAGTTTGGTCAAATACTTTAAGAAACTTTTTGATGTTAAGAAAAGCATTGAAACATTATTATATGATATTCCCATACTGAATATTTCAGGCAGAATTGATAACTCACCAAGGATAAGATGAAGAGATTCTATTTCCCCCCATCATCTGTGATTCCAGGAAGATGACAAGACAATTTTATTCTTTTGGGCTGGGTAATGACCTCCAGCAACTCTTGGATAGGATTGCAATGAATTTTTCAAATACTTCACTGGAGGTTTTTGTCTGGTTTGCTTAAGTTGGGGGTGGATATTTTTAAATCCGCCTTACTGGGAAAAGTTGATTCATGTTATTTTCTATATTCCCATTATTTCAGGGCTCTGCAATTTACCCGAGAACTCAGAGAACCGGCAGAAATATCTGAAAATTCTGCCCCAATTTGCCGTGTGCAATTTACTTGTCCACAAAATGCTTCCTTCATGAAATTGTTTGCTTTTGCATTTCTGACAGAGAATACAGACAGCTGTTTCTTCTCAGAAATTTATAAAGCAAGCCTAGGGAGAAGGTGGCAGTTTCCTAAGTAACTTATCTATATAATGTACTCCTAATGGAAAAATCTGGCAAACCCACTTTTTAGAATCACTACCCCAGGACAGGGGCAGGGGCAATGTATTAAGTGTTATGAAAAAGGTATCAGCATCTTGGGGCCATAATGAGTACTTGATGGTGAGAAGTGGGCTCTGGTGTTCTGGACAGGGAGGTGGGATGGCTGCTTCCCTGACCTCCTCCACAGCTCTGCAGGCAATGTGTCTTCTGGCCCCACATCAAGCTCAAAACCCCCAGAGGGCCCTGATTGTGGGTATTAAGTAGGGAAATGGGTTGGGGCAGGAAGCAAGTTACTACATGCAACAAACAGGGTTTGGTGCTTTGTCTGCTCTGTTTTCCTAAAAGGAATAGTCACTCCTGCCTGAGGCTCTTCCTTTCCAAATGCTTTCCCACAGCAGGCTCACTATGTAAAAGGCAGCTAGAATGCTGCATATAGACACAGACTGTGTGCCTGGATAACCATACGTGTATTACATATGGAGGGAGACCCTAAGTTCTTTCCTCAGCTCCAAGAGGAGCACGGTCACACCAAAGCCTTGGAGAATAGGATCACTTCACAAGCAGCATTTTTTTTTTTTTTTTTTTTTTTTTTTTTGAGACAGAGCCTGACTTTGTTACCCGTGGCAGAGTGCTGTGGCATCATAGTTCACAGCAATCTCAAACTCTTAGGCTCAAGCGATTCTCTTGCTTCAGCCTCCCAAGTAGCTGGGACTCCAGGTGCCCACCACAATACTCAGCTATTTTTAGAGATGAGATTTTGCTGTTGCTGAAGCTGGTCTTGAACTCCTGAGCTCAAGCAATCCACCCACCTCAGCCTCCCAGAGTGCTGGGATTACAGGTGTGAGCCACTGCGCCTGGGCCAACGCAAGCAGAATTTTTTTTTTTTTTTTTGAGACAGAATCTCCAGCTGTCACCCTGGGTAAAGTGCTGTGGCGTCATAGCTCATAGCAATCTCAAACTCTTGGGTTTAAACGATTCTCTTGCCTCAGTCTTCCAGGTAGCTGGGAATACAGGCACCCGCCACAATGCCCAACTAATATTTTTTTTTTTTTAGAGACAGAGTCTTACTTTGTCATCCTCAGTAGAGTGCTGTGACGTCACAGCTTACAGCAACCTCCAGCTCTTGGGCTTAGGCATTTCTCTTGCCTCAGCCTCCCTAGTAGCTGGGACTATAGGTATCTGCCACAATGCCTGGCTATTTTTTTGTTGCAGTTTGGCCAGGGCTGGGTTTGAACCCACCACCCTTGGTATATGGGGTTGGTGCCCTACTCACTGAGCCACAGGCGCCGCCTCTGGCTATTTTTTGTTGTTGTTGCAATTGTTATTGTTGCATTAGCAGGCCTGCACTGGGTTAGAACCCGCCAGCCTCAGTGTATGTAGCCAGTGCCCTACCAGGATTTTTAAAATCAGAACTTTTGTCAGCCGTATCCTCCCTAACCCCCCACCCCCCCACACACACACATTACCAATAATAACCAAAGTGATTAATTTGCTGCATATGGGTTATCCCATGCATGGAAGAGTTTGCATACACCTTCCCATTATAATATGAAGCCCGAGAAGGTTATCCCGCCACCCCCATTGGGGGAGCTGTTGGAGTATGCTGGCTCCAGAAAAACTATTCAAGGTGTCCATGTGCTAACCAGAAGGAGGAGGTACGCACTTACTTGTCAGCATCCTACTATAGGTACCTTACACATTAACACAGCGACTACTTCAGCTTAACTGGCTGGCACCAGGCGAGAAGGCGGACAGGCAGCCCTCACCAGGGTCAGAGAAGACCCTATAGGCTCACGGGCACCTGGAGTATTGGTAGGAAAGATTTATGGGAGAAACTGCTCCTTAATGGCTTTTTCTGGGCCAATTCCAGGTATCTATCCTAAGTCCATGAAGTAAATAAAGAGTAATACTGAAACAGACTCTTAGAAAAGACTCCGCAATTTCTATGTTTTATATAAATGGATCCTCTGGATACCTCTGGAATCTGCTCAAGCCAAGATCACACCAGGCTCTGTCTTTGGTCAGGTTACAGGATTCTGGGGTCATTCTGCTTTTCCTGTTTTGTTTTTCCATCCCCATCGATAGAAGCTATGCATGTCATTGTAAAGAATGATGTGTGCAAAGCCCACGTGCACCTTTATATTGTCACAGAAACGTGGAAATATGGCCCAATCTTTCTTCCTCATTTCCAGCCACAGCCAATCAAACTGGCCTCCTGCCAACCCAGCTCCTGCTCTTGATGGAGAAGGGAGAGAGGCCACCAATGCCCTGGACACAGCCCTTATCAGAACAGAACCACTCAGCCAAGTCAGGTGCATCACCAAATACAGCTAAGGCCATCAAATCCCCCAGTCCACCTGCATTCATTATGTTTATTCTTAATCCCATGTTGCCTTTCCCCTGCCAGCAGCAAGCTTCCAAGTTCCACTGCCGACCTACCTGGCCATCATCTTTACAGGAGGGATACTGTACCGGTTGGAAAACAATGTACTCCTACAAAACCATCTATTTCAAAAATAAACATGTGACAGCCAGTCATGTGCTTTGTCATGTCAGCTTTGTCACGTATGACTGGCTGCCACATGTTTATTACTGAAATAGATGGTGGCCCATCAACACCAATTTCTCAAAAGAACCCAGGATAGACTCTACTTAAGCCTGTGAATTTCAATGTTTTCCACTGCAAGTTTTCTTTTATTTTGATTTTGTTAATGCATCAGCCAATATGGAAAAGGGTAGTTTGTCTATTCTATTGGGAGGTAAGAAAGTAACCTATAGTCATTCATTAAAAATTACTTACAGACTTGCTCTTGTGGAGTGGCTCCAGTGAGTGCAGGGATGATACTTTTTTTGTTGACTGCTATGAATCCAGCACATAGTGACATATCCAGTTATTGGGGGAGCCTCAATAAATCATTCCTGAATAAACATCAGAGTGGAATTGGCCCTATGCTAGGTGCTAGGGACAAAGAGATAGAAGATGTGGTTTTGTAGAGATTCAGAGTCCAGAGGAGAAGAGGTGTGCTTGCAGCTAATCTCCCAGGCTTTCATCAGGAAATCCTACAGCAATGAGCAAATTATGAGTATCAGGAGAGGTAGAAGCCAGAGGTGTTCCAACCACAGCGCTGCTGTGACTTCTGATCTTGTCAGTTCCTAGGATCCAGACTTCCCTTTTAAGAAATAAGAGCTTTAGCTTAGATAAATCCCCCAAACCCTTCCCAACTTCTTTGACAGCATGAAAATGAGTAAAGTTGGATAAAATACACATAGTCCCTTTTCTTTTTCTGCAACATTTGGACAGATTTTTCAGGATTTGGGTGGTCAGAGGAACGCTGGTCTGTGTTATCCTGGGTGGGCAATGCAGGGAAGAGGGGGCTGCCGCCGCATCCTGAGGAAGCCGCTGGCAGGAAGGAGTGATGTAAGCACTTTGCGGAAATGCTGGTGAGGCTAGATGTTGTCAGGTCCGCTGAGGCTCTGCGTTGCTGGGCAGCAGTTGGCCGGCTTTCACTGCCGTTATCATGCAGGACAAGCGCTGGACTGTCCACCCCAACTGCATCTGCAGAGCTCTGGGAGAACTGTCCCCAGCACCTGTCTCAGCCACTGGAGTTAGCCCAGGACTGTTCCAATGCAAAATGCATTTCCCCACCTGCATCTTGTCCTTAGCAACTTCCCTTTGTTGCTGCCCCCAGAGAGGAGACCCTGCCAGATGCATAAAATGCTGCTTGGGGAGGGTGGCAGGCCAGGCCGTCCCGAGTGCAGGCTGTAGCAGCAGGACAAGGGCAGCACTCTTGCTCCCATTAGCATCAAATCACACCAATCTAATTTAAAATAAAAGGTTTAGTGTTTGCCATTATTATACCTCTGCCTGACAAATGCCCCCATAAAGCTGCGTGCAAGGCACAATCAAAATAGATAGCACCATGCTTATTATGAATTCAGACCCTAAATTTTAAATCAAATGCTGCGTGTGCTGCCCCATCATCTGATGCCTAATATCTCACTTCAAAAATTGAATTTTGTCCAGCTTGCCAAATGAGCCCATTCGTTACAACATCAGGACATCCTGAAATTTCCTGGTTACTAAAGAGGGGACATTAAACAAACAGAGCAAATCAGGAGGATGTTTGGATTTGGTTACTGGCACGGCTTTTAACACCTCAGTTTCCCCCTTGTTAAAATAATGTCCAAAGGATCTAAAACCCCAAGCAGAGACCCACCCCAGATGCGGATGTTACTGCATGGTGCCATCCAGCAGGCGTTAGAGATACAGAGGAACAGGGAATGTCTATTCAGACAAGAGTGAAGTTTAGCAAAATAGCTGATTCAGAGCCGTCACTTAGTAAATGAATTCACCAAGGCTCTGCGGCAGGATTAAAATGTGCTGGCTATAACACACACACACACACACACACGCCCACCGTGGTGTGCTGACAGTGTGGCAGAACATTCCAGATGCTGAAAAGATGCATCTTTTCAAGAGAAAAGCCTTATGGTAAACTATAAATTCAAACTAAGCATCACATGTCCAGATTAAAGACAAAAGCAAAGGTTAGTGAAGTCCCTTCTGAAAAGCCTTCCACTGCGAAAGAGATGAGCATAATTTCAGTGGTTCTGTGTCACCTCTACTGAATGGTATGTTACGTAACAGAGCTTTTTTAGTTTTAAGGAAAAAACACTAACGATGCCCACTTGAACAGCCACCATCACAAGTAACATGTGGTTTCAAATTTCTGTCCCGGATAATTACCCTTGCTCTGGGGTTCATCCACCCTGTTGGGTGCAAATCAGCAACCAGGACTCTGTCTCTACCCTTCCTAGGCCTTTGACACTAAAAAAAAAATTTTTTTCCTAAACCTCCCCTGTTTGTCCTTGTTGCTTTTCATATTTTCTTCTTTCATCTGCTGTTTGACAAAATAGGTGGGCCTGTTTTTTGTTTGTTTGTTTTTTCTTTTAAATATATAGGAGACTTCACATGTGCAGATGGGGAGAGAGGAAAGGAAGAGAGCAGAGCAAGAGGGAGAGAGAACAGGGAGCATGTCCCTGTGTTTTTTGTAGGAAGCCTGCCTACTTTTACTGGCTGATGAATCAGCACCATGAATTCCCAAGCTGCTAGGTATATAAATCAAACTTCCTGTATAATTGGAAACTACTTCAAAAAAATTTATATTTGTTCTGCAGCAAACCCGAGAAAAACCAGGGTTATCTGCAAAGTCACAAGGGGCTATGGCTTCTAATGGGTTGAATTCTGTGTCCTTCTTGGAGCTTGTGAGGAACCTGCTGAAGGCTTGTGCTCCGTGACTACTGCTGCACTGTCACGTTTAAGGGCCAGCAGAAAGGGATTGTGTATTGAAAAGTAACAGCAATCACTTAAATATCATTTTGATGATTATATGAGAGTATAAGTGGACTCTAATTGTAATTTTACAATCCATATGACACAGCTCACAGCTTTGTGCACTTTCAAAATAATTCACCTTTTAATTGAATAATTATTTTAAACCATTTAATTAGGGTGACCCATCTTCCAATAGCAACATGTAAGTCACTTTGATGGATGGAAACCCCTGACTCATCTTTTTAGTTGCAGAGATCAAAGGTTTTGATCCAAAAAAATCAGAAAACTAAGCACAGTTAATATGAATGCTCCCCCAAATCAGTGATTTTTATAATATTTGAACACAAGAGGTTATAGATTGGAAGGAGTAAACATGCTTCTTATTTTATACATGGCCCTAAAAATTAGCCAGTCAGCACACTTTGTAAAAATGCATAACATGAAACAGGAAGACCTCGGGGACCCAGGGCAGAAGTAGAAAAAGACCCTGCCCTTTTTATTCAATGTGAAAATATTTTATTTGTGCCAACAAAGCATTACTCATAAGACAGTTTCAGAGCTGTCACATTTGAGATAAATTTCGCATCTTGCCTCAGCCTCCCATTTCTCCCCGAAGGTGGGATAATTGAAGAATAAATGCCCAAAGAGCATTTTACAGACTTGGGAGTGTCTGTGAAACAGGTCATTGACACTCAGTCCCCCGGATTCTCCTTGATATGTATTCATTCTCTTCCCTGCTCTGGCAGATTAGTATCCTCTTGATTCTGAAAGTCTCACATTAGCAAAAGTTGTGGTGGGTGCTAAGAGTGTCCCAAAAAGAAAATCTGTCATTGCAAGAGACTCCAGGCGAGAGGAGAGGAGCGGAAGAGACAGACACTGGCTGGGAGCTCCCGCCCTTGGTGGTGCGTGTCTCTGTGCTGCTCTCTGCACAGCTGCTCGGCTCTTGCCCGGGCTACCTGGGAGCCTTCTCTTTTCAGTCAGCCCAACCCCACCAAGGCTCAGGACAGGATCAAGTAAGAGGCAGCATCAGATACCATCACCGAGACTGCTCGCCAGGGCGGGCTCGTTGTCCATTTGTCCCTGAGAGACGGGTTCAGTTGTGGCCATGCACAGAGGATGCCTAGAGCCTCCTGACTCAGCCATTCTGCTGTGTTTCTTGCCACAAAACTAGGTTTACATAGGGACCCAGGATCACAATTCTGGTTTATAGTAATGATTGTCAGACAACCGGCACCTTCGTTCACCTTCAGAGTCTGAGGTCTGGATGTGCAGGTGTCACTGCAGCAGGTGTCTGGAGCTGGAGCTGCTCGGGTGTCTCCTGTTGTCCCAAAGCAGAACCCAGAGCAAATGGCCAGAGATGGTGGTCTAATGTTAGGCTGGTTTGTTTAATTACTGTTATGCTGGTTTCTAAAATGTATAGGCAGAGTTAATTTCATTAGTAGAGTGTTGTATGTTCTTCAAGTTCATTTTAATTTCACTGTGGTTTTTTGGGCTTTAGAAGAGTGTTGCTTTTGTAATAACAACAGCAAAGAATAGATTTTAGAATGGCTTTCAGTAGACCTGTCTAATCTCTATCCAAATGGACTGTTGCTATCAAAGGAAATGGCTCAAACAAGGAGACATTTCTTGTGACATGTTCTTGACTTCTAATTGCTGATATAAACTCTGCTGATTGTGTTCACCCACCTCTAAAATGTTCCCTGATTCCTAAAAAGAAAAGAACGTACAACGCTACGTCTGAAGCTCTGAGTCCCAGCATCTAATGTCATTTCCTGCATATTCTGTGGACTGTAAATTCCAAGAAAAATCAACAACACGGCTAAAAATGACATAGGTTTTGTTATCCTGAAGCTCACCGACTTTGAGAAATACAGTCTTTTTTGGCATGGAGAAAACACACAAAGTGGTTTCTTCCTCCAATCTGCACAGACTTCGGATATAACTGATATGTGATTTACATTTCTCACACACTCAAAAAATGCCATACAAAAAATTGATCTAAATACAGCCCTTTCAGTGTCATGCCGTCTGCATCTTTTTAAATCACTTACAAATACTCACCCAGACAATTAACCTCCTCTGTTTTGGCATTTTTCAATTACCTCGCAGAAGCCTGGGAACATATTTGTGGAGTGTGTGTGGTTTTGAAAGGGTTACAGCTGGAAATGGGTGAGGGAAATCAGCTTAAATATGTTGTACAACAAAACATGTCATTGCTGGTAGTGGAGTTAGGCTATGATAATGAACTTCAGACTCAAATATTTTCTTTGATTATCACAAAAATATGTGAGGAGCCGAGGGTTTGCTTTCCGTGTTCAGCATGGAGTTGGTTGTGTTTCATTACCACAGGCTAATTGTATGAAAACGGCTTCCACATCCAGAAATCCTGATGCAGTGAAAGGAGGGGGTCCTACAGGGAAGCCAGACACCCTGTGAGGATGATTATTTAAAAGAGGAAGGATTAGTAGCGGCTGTTGGTATTTCAATACTTTTTGGAGGTGGCTCAGTGATTGATACTGGGGTCCACAAATCAATCCATCTGAGGTTCAAGCCAGTGGCTTCTAAATACCACCACAGCCCTTTCCAGGGGGAGAGGGAAATTTCTTTAGTGGTACACAAGAGTTCTCCATGAGATCATTAAGCAAGTTCAATAGTGTTGAACAATCAAACCGGAAGAAAATATGGTATTAATCCGCTTCTTCCAGAGTGTTTATTTATTGTAATCGTTCGTCGCTATAAGCCTGAGAGGCTACTTATAGTCTTTTTTTTTTTTTAAATTGGGTCGAGATGCTATGCATTAGTTAAACACCAGGCAGGACGTGAACGAGACAAACCCAAGAGAAAGATGGGCATATTGCCTGATAAAGGATTACAGTGGCAGTGAAAGGCTGACCTACAGTCAGGAAATGTTAATCATTTTTACACCAAAGTGAGTGTAACGTTTCTATAGGGAAATTACTTCAATCTGGTCAGTGCAAGGAGCAGTTTGTATAATCGGATTGCAAATAAGGTTTGATCACATTCCAGCTTAATCTACTCTCTGAGCACCATTTACGGCACTAAATCAAACCCAGGGAAGCTGCTGGCGAGGCTTTACAGTCATTACACCCAAGGGGCAGGGACTTGGTAATAAACAGCAAATAAATTGAAGCACTGACTTGCCTGCTATGGGGCATTTCTAATTATCCTCTAGTTTAGCTGGAAATTGTCATGCTCTCATCACAGCCTATTTTAACTGCTGCTGAATAAGAGTGATACTTTTAGGCTGACTTAATTGAGAATATGGGGAAATGCAGATTGTGCCCCTGTCTCTCCCCTTCCCTTCCCTTCCCTTTTCTCTCCCCTCTCCTCCCGCCACTCCGCCAACTTATCACAGGCATTTAAAAAGACCTGAGCAAACTATTTCTGGGTCCATCAGTCATCCCCCTCTTGTGAGGGAATCAGAAATGTAACAACAGCATGCCTCATTTATTTCAATTATGGACCAAATTATGGACCAGAATGGACAGCACTAATAGAGATAACTTGCAAATTTTCCCAAATGGCCCGGTGAAGTAATGACGGCTTGCTCTATCCCCAAGTTTACGATCAAGTAGAATTACCGACCTGTGGGATCAAATGACGATAGAAACTGATTGAGTCAGACACAGTGACTTGGCTGGTGGGCTCAGCAGAAGCCTCCAGATCCACCTCTGCCACTGACTCACCAAAATATCATAGAAGCACCATCGGAAAAGCTGTGGTCCCAGTGATCTTACCCAGATGATTAAGGTCATAATGGGGTTCTGAGCACCTTAAGAAATACTTCCCTGGGTAAATTTCACCAGGAAGTGAGGACTAGGAGAAGATCATATCCTATAATTCATCTGAAATGCAATTAAGGTATTGAAATCAGCCTTTATGCAAAATGATCATGAGGACAGAGATATTAAGGTATAAGATAAACATTTCTCCTTAAAGTTCAAGGACAATGACTATAAGGTGAATGTTTATTGAAATGGATGTTCTTGGTACCCAAGCAGCTGAGGGACTTAGTAGTTTGAAGGCAGCCTTCCTCAGGGGAAGGAGACTTGGATATTCTATCTAACTCAGCTTTTAAAGTGAGGTAGAAAAAAGGATTTGACCTCCCCAGGAAAGCAGAAGAGTCTAAGCTGCCCTGGTCTGCTTCCAGCTTCCACCTTTCCACCAGTCCCCACCTGCCTTCCAACCTCAAAAGCAAAGCTTGCAAAATGATTTATTTTCCTACCCTGGGAATCTTAGGACCAAGGATTAGTAACATCCTATATTTGGGGAGCTCTCTGCATCAGACAGACAGCATCCTACCCAAGCCCACTCCTAACCCATCAGAGAGATTGTACAGCCGATTGGTTAAGGGGACAGTTTCTCTTTCCACTCAACACCAGCATGACTTTGGAAGAGGAGAAACTTCTCTCCCACCACCCACACAAACCAAGATGGAATTATCCACAGCAGTCATCTTGCCCTATTAAATTTTCTTTTGCTTAGAGATTTCGAAATACCTTTCATTATGTCTGTATATTTCCCAAAATGTGAAAATAAAAAGTGTATGGGGACTTTATTTTCTGAAGCTTTTCACTACAAAGAATTTCTCCATGTATAGATTCATTCTCTCCCTGCATGTGGTAGAAAAGTAACGAGCCCTACAGATGCTCGAAGCTCAGAACAGCACCAGGACACTCAACCTTCCTTCCCTCCTAACTCTCCCCAGCCTGCCCTGGGAGTAGCAGGTGAGATGATTCTCATAGGAAAGAAAGTTCATTAGCTACATGTTAGTCACATCAGGCACCTGTTAGGGCCTCACCTGCACGCCTGGGAGAGTCACAAATGAAAGGAGTCCACATCAGAGAGGGATCTTCAGGGGCTTATTTCTGGGAGCCGGGCCATGACAGTGACATGAATCCTTGTTCTCAGGGTTTGTTCCACAATCCTTGGCAATAATATCTGGTTACATAAGGGAGAAAAAAATAGAAGGATTCTGGACTCTGATGGGAACATGGTGCTGCCATATTTGAGGAAGTCAGCAGAAATTTAGGCAAGCTGACCTCAATTTGAGGAGATTGGGACCATTTGGACTTAGAACAAAGATGAAAAGGTACTGTTCACCGAAGGATTTTTCATCTTAGGTTTTCCACAGGATTTCTTTAGACAGTCACTGTAACATGTATCTGCAGATGACGTGTCTTCAAACCCTGGTGTTGCCACCACACTGTCTGTGCCACCTTGTCCTGGACTCAATTTCCTTATCTCTAAAGTCTGAGACTGGTAATACCCACCTCACACAGTTCCTGTGAGCAACAAAATTAAACAGCTACAAATCAAAACCACAATGAGATACCAATTCACACCCATTAGGATGAATGAATCAAAAACAAAAAAAGAAAAGAACAAGGGCTGGTGGGGACTTGTAAAAATTGAAACCTCATGTGTTGCTGGTGGGGATGTAAAGTGGCGCAGCTACTATGGAAAACAGTTTGGCATTTCCTCAAAAAATTAGACCCCAAATTACCATATGATCCAAGGATACGATTCCTAGGTATGTACCCAAAAGAACTAAAAGCAGGAGCCCAAGCAGACACCTGTACACCCGCTTCATAGCAGCATTATTCACAATAACCAAGAGGCAGAAACAGCCCAATGTCCCTCAGCAGATGGACAGACAAGCAAAATATGTTGTATATGAACACACAAGGAGTATTACTCTACCTGAAAAAGGAAGGGAATTCCAACATGTGCTGTTATGAACCCAGGCTGGATGAACCCTGGAAGCATTTCACTAAATTGAACTAAATCAGCCACAAAAGGACAAATATGGTATTATTATATTTATGGGAATGTTAGGGACTGAATGTTTTGTCCCCCCAAATTCCCATGTTGAAATCCTAACCTTCCAAGTGAGGAACTTTGGCTATGTGTACAATACAGAAGAAGGCCTTCACCAGGACACAACCATGCTGGCACCTCGATCTTGGACTTCCAGTCTTCAGGAGTAAATGTGAGAAATACATGTTTAGTGTTTAAGCCACCTGGTCTGTTGTAATTTATTATAGCAGCCTGAACTGCCTACGACAGAGAAATCAGGTCATAGAGACAGAATGTTGATTACCAGGGGCTGCAGGAAGGAGGAATGAGGAGTTATTGCTTAATGAATACAGAGTTTCTGCTTGGGATAATGAAAAGTTCTGGAAATAGATAGTGGTGGTAGTTGCATAAAATTGTGAATGTACTTAATGCCACAGAATTGCACACTTAAAAATGGTTAAAATGGTAAATTCTACATATATTTTAGTATAAATATATTTTTATTTACTAAAAAATATAAATACATTTATTTGTAAATAAAAAATATATGTAAATAAAAAATTTCTAGGTGGTGCCCATAGCTCAGTGATTGGGGTGCCAGCCACATACACGGAGGCTAGCAGGTTTGAACCTGGCCTGGGCCTGCTTAAACAGCAATGACAACTGCAACAACAACAACAACAACAACAACAAAAATAGCCAGGCGTTGTGGTGGGCACCTGTAGCCCCAGCTACTCAGGAGGCCGAGGCAAGAGAATCGCTTAAGCCCAAGTATTTAAAGTTGCTGTGAGTTGTGACACCACGGCACTGTACCCAGGGCGACAGCTTGAGACTCTAGAAAAAAAAAAATTTCTAGAAAAATACTACATAGATGAAAACAATGTCTGGAACAGGTCTTCCACTTATGTTAGTTGAGTCTGCCCAGGTCGTGGCTCTCCATGACCACAGGCACGGTGGTGAATCCCTGGCCCACTGATAAACCCATGCCCGTGCCGAAGCCCCAGCATCTATGTCTTTTGTTTGTTTCTTTGAACAACCTTCCAAATGATTTTAGTGACAACACTGCTATGTGGTGCTGACAGACTGATCTGTATGTGTACATACTGATCTAGCCCTTGATCAGACTGTTGCCAGACCAAGGAGTCCGTCTGCCTGTCACTCACGCCAATCACCGGAGAAGCCAAAGAGAGATCAACAGTTTCACTTTTATTTACAGAAAAACCAGCAATTCCAGATAATGGCAGGGATATCTCCTCAAAGAGCTGTTCTGCCCCCTCTCTTTCCCTTTGTCACTTTTTATTATCACAGTAAAAGTAAACATCAGCAACACTACATCAAACAGATTCCCCTTCATAGGTTGCAAAATTTCATAGCATCCTCTTATCTTAAAGTAGTTATATCTTCAAAGCATTTTTACTGTAGACTAAATTTATAGTTAGTCAACACTTCTCTGGGGGTACAGAGTACCCTGGGTCCTTAACTAGTCCCATGAAGTCCAGTTCCCCAACTTCCCTATTATGGTAACCTTGGAAGTGAATAAACAATCTCCAGATGTTGGAAGGTAGGCTCCTCCATAGGCTCCTCCGGCCTGACCAGCAGTGCCCTGCATGAAATGGCCATTCAGGTTAACATAGGTTGGTATTATGACCAGGCAGAATTTGGGGTACCTGGTGACCAGTATCATCTTTTATTCCAGGGTAGAACACAAGTACTATCATTTTCTCTATGTGCTGTGATGTAAGATTGGTGGGTAGGGAGCACTGTTTAGGTAAAGTCTGCCTTTACAAGGAGCACGGCAAGGTTATGAACCTCAAGGGTGTGGGTAAACTGACCCTCTGAGGCCTAATAAATATTGAGGGTCACTTGGGAACTAATTATTTATGGGGCAATTACAATCTGCCTGGGACTTTGCACATTGCATCCCCAACGTTCCCAAGATCCCAGTGAGGAATGTGCAATAAATCCCATTTTACAGGTGAAAAAACAGAGGTTCAGAGGTATTAAGTAACCTATCACATTGCAAGCATGTGGACTGGCCTGAATTCACCTCTGGGTCTGACTCCCAATGCTTTGTTTTCTCCACTGCAGTCTCTTTCAACTTCTTTCTTTTACAGCCCCAGAACGTGTCTCATGACACAATCTGAACTTCAAAGTAGACTAGAAGCAAACCCAAAGTCATGGAGTGGTGGCAACCAGAAAATGGAGCTTCTGGAGGAGCCAGGCCCACATCCTCCTTCTAAGTCCCAACTTGCTATTTCCTGTGTCTGGGCCACAGGCACAAGATCTAGCCCAAAGCCAATGTCACATCCATCTTGGTGTCCTTTTCTTCTGTGAAATAACTAAAACTGGGTCATCTCTGAAAAATGAACCTTCATGTGGCCCAAAAGCTCTAAGCCACTACTTTTCCTGATAAATTCTACTTGGCTCTTTCTCTTAAGGGGCTGGCTGATATGTACGTGAACTTGCATCCAGTATTAATTATCATTCTTTCCTTGCTGACAACACATATAATGGCCATTAATTCAGCTAAGTGTTAGAAATATGCACACCTGAGGCAGACTGTACAAAGAGATGCCATTTATTTAGATCACAGGTAAGAGTGATGTTTGTCTAGCGCATCACTTAGTACACTGCAGGGTGACAGACACAGCTATCAGACAGAACTAAGTCACCGCCTGCTCCATTTAGCACCTTCCTTTCTATCCATCTATTTTATTGTGTTTTGCAGAAACCCAGGATAAAGTTTGAAGAATGGTATGCTGCACAAGTGAATAAGGGTTAGAGATGATGAGTGCAGCAGGAACTGACTCCTCTGTCCAGCTCCTCCTGGCACAGAAGCACCCACTGCAGGAACAATGACCATTTGTGTGCTGAGGACAACCTTAAACCAAGTCACCACTGAGAATCGAAGGGCCTGAGGCTTGTTGTCTGAAGTATCTGAGGGAAGCTATCCAAACACAGTCTGAGCAAGTCTCTGTCGTCTGGGACTGTTCACTGGGTTCATTTTCACATTCCCAGTTCCATTGTTAAGTGGTGTGATTTATTGTAAGATATTGGTAGGATTCCGGGGTGATCTCTTCAACCGCATAGAGAACAATGACTACTACTGCCACCTGGGCCAAACAGGGCATCACTCAGAATCCGCACAAGTAGCAACTTCATTCTTCACACAGAGCCACATAGATTGCTCATTACTGTTGCCTTGTACCCTCACAAAACCCCTGGTACCGGTGGCCCTTATTTGGAAATAGGGCTTTTGCAGATCTAATCAAGTTAAGATGAGGTCATGAGAGCAGGCCCTCCTCCAATATGTGATCTTGTAAGAGGTGGAAGACACCCAGAGAAGATAGACACACAGGTGATGACAGAGGCAGAGATCAGAAGGCTGTAGCTGCCAGCCAAGAAGAGGGTTGACAGCCACCACCAGACACGAGGAAGAGGCAAGGAAGGGATTTACTGAGAGCCTCAGAGGGAGTGCGGCCTTGCTGACACTGTGGTTGCAAACTTCTGGCTTCCACAATGGGGAGAGAATGTATTTCTGCTGTTTCTAGCTCCCCAGTTTGGGGCACTCTGCTACAGCGGCCAGAGGAAATTAATCCACTCCCCTTTCCTAAGAGTCCATTTGGTCTGGTCTCTGTGGTCAAGGTGTCCACGTGTGGCAGATGAGCTCTGCCACCCTACATTGTGTTCTTTCTTTTGGTTTTGAGGCAAATTAATTAACATGATACAGAAATGAGAGAATGCAAATGCTGAAGCCCTCACTTTAAGCCCTCATACTCTTTTGTTCTCCGTTATTGCACCAAATTATTTAATTGGTTCTCTCTGATTGTGTTCAGACACAGAAAAGAACACAGTCCATTGTGAGACTCCCTACAACCATAATGCAATATCAAATTCAATTCCCATCGAAAGTGCTTGCTGCTAAAAGCCTGTTCTGTGGCTGCAGATTAATGAAGATCTGCACCGAGCAAAGTGGTGGTCGTAGAGACATTATTTTCCTCCAATAGAAGGTCTATTCTTGAAGAACAATGAGAGCACAGAGAAGCGTTAGTCTGCTTATGGATAGAAATAAATCAAAATGAGTAAGAGAGTTGATGGAAACAGTCTGAAAGCAGCAGAGTGAATTCTGAAAATACTGTTTTTGTTTTGTGAAGACAATTTCTTTCCTTTGTCTCCCCCCCCCCAACCTTCCTCCCCAGTCCCTCATAAAATGCTGCTAGGTACAAGATCAAAAGCTGTGGAGTGAAGGACAAATCTAAAAATTCAAAACCCAGATAAAGATAATCAACGTTTTGTCAATGCAACCCCGCCTTGCCGTGGGGAGGGATATGAGAGAACCCTGGAACACGAGGAGTAACTTTGGGCAAGGGGAAGCCACATGCAAAGAGGAAACAGTTGTAAAGATGGAGAACAGTAAGCACGCCGCTTTCAATGAATTAAACTTTTAGGTGAATTGACTTTTTTCTGCTACCGTTGTTCTTGGACTGTTGAGTTTTTTACTGCTTCGTTCTCCACTCTCAGTGTCCCCAAAGCCTTTTGCCTTGGAATGTTCTGTTGCCGCTTCCCTTCCACCCATCCTAATTTGAAATTCCATCTAAATTCCATGACGGATTCCTCAACCTGACCATATCAGCTGTCCTTAACCTCTGCCCCTTCTTAATCTCCCCAGGCACATATTATCTGCCCTGCACTTTTGATACAGGCGTACCAATATGGCGGCCACCAGCCTCCATACTGCAGCTACTGAGCCATCTAAAATGTGGCTGGTCCAAATTAAGATGTGCTGTAAGTTTAAGATACACACTGGATTTCAAAGACTTAGTAAAAAAAAAAAAAAAAAAAAAAAAAAAAATAGGAAGAAATATCTCAATCATTTTCAAAATATAATTAATGTTGAAATGATATCTTGGTTTTATGGGGTTAAAATTATATTATTAAAATTAATTTCCTTTATCTCATTTTTCTCTTTGAAATGTCTCTACCAGAAAATTTAGCAAGGGCATCTGTGGCTCACATTTGTAACTTGCAGCACGGCTAAATACAATAGAAGATGTAGATCTCCCATGGCCACCTAAAATGGCAGCATCTTAAGCCAGCATTATAAATATAAGAAGATGGACTGTAGCATTTAAATATAGGATCAAGCTCTCCAAGTGAAAGTCAAATTCCAAGCATCCTTGCACTCACCTGTCTATGGGGCCTGCTGTTTCTAAGCATTGCAAAGACTGCTCTTGCAGGCCGGGCAGATGAGCAAGACTTAGCACCTTCAGCCTTCTCCTTCTATTCCCCTTTCTTCCTTAGGCGGCATTTCCACCCTCCATCCTTTGATGCACAGTGTTTTCTTGCACTACCTTCATGGTGTCCTACCAAAGCTCCATTCATGTGTCAGGGTGAATGATTGATTATTCTTAATGTATGGCCTCCATCAAGGCATTGTTTTTTTAGAAAAGGCAAAAAGAAAAATTAGCTTAAACCAAGTGATGCTACATGTATCAGGAAGCCACAAGAGAGAGGCCAGTGGGTCATACCTGTAATCCTAGCACTCTGGGAGGCCAAGATGAGACGATCTCTTGAGGCCTGGAGTTCAGGGCTGCAGTGAGTTATGATTGGGTCTTGGGTGACAGAGCAAGACTCTGTCTCTAAAAAAACAAACAAACAAAACCAACAATCTGTAAGTTTGAGTCTGGCAAAAAAAAAAAAAAAAAAGAAAGAAAAAGAAAGAAAGAAGAAAGAAAAAAGAGAAGCTGCATGAGGAAGCACCATTTTAAACATGCAGTCCTGGTGAAGCCACTGATGTCACAGTACCCTATTGAATGCCTATACTTCATTGTCTGAATTGCCTTGTGAACAGAACTACTCACAAAGGAGTCTCACCTGAGAGCCAGAGTGGGATTCTACCATCTGGCCCAAGGCCTGTAGACCATGGTTTTTCAGTCATCATTGCTCACCAGTATCTTCTCTCTGGATACTGGAGAGTCACCATTGGTCTTCATTCAATTTCCCATCCTCCCTGAGGACTTCCATCTGCTCTGCTCACCCTCATGCCTGTGCTATGTGCTTTGCATGGTTGATACCACCAAGAACCCTTCTTTCTAATACACCAGTCCCATAGCTGTTTCACCCCCAAACCTACAGAGATCATAACCGGCAATGACTTAATTTCCAGTTCTCAGCACATCACCAGAGAGCCTCAATTCACACGGTTTTGTTTGATCTCCAAGAATTTGAACTTTATCACCACAGCCTAGTTCCTCCATCTTATCTATGGGCATTTCCTTATCTTTGAGTTCCTCTGTTCTTCTAACACTTCTATCTCATAATTATTCACTGATTTAGAGATAACAAAGTACTAACTCAATTTTATCCTCACCTGGTAGCTGATAATCCCTCTCTTACTGAGCTTTGAGTCACATTCCTACCCAAGTCTTTTCCTCTCTGAAATTACAATTTGATCCTCATCTCATGACTCTTGGCACATGAATTTTCCTCTCTCTTTTTTTTTTTTTTTTTGAGACAAAGTCTCACTATGTCACCCTCAATAGAGTGCCGTAGCATCATAGCTCACAGCAACCTCAAACTCTCAGGCTTAAGCGATTCTCTTCTCTCAGCCTCCCAAGTAGCTGGGACTACAGGCACTCGCCACAAAGCCCATCTATTTTTTGTTGCAGTTGTCATTGTTGTTTAGCAGGCCCAGGCCACGTTCGACTGGTGCCATACCCACTGTGCTAAGGGCGCTGAGCTGAATTTTCCTCTTATAGAGGAAACCAAGACCACTCAATTACTATTTCCTTAATCTCCCCCATTGCTACCTCAGCTTTTCTGTCTGTGTCATCACATATGCTTATTTCACTCTTCTTTTCCTGGGGAAGAACCACCCTTGCTCCTTTAGAAGCAACTCCCACTCCCTCTAGAAATTTGCTTTATAAATTTTGTATCCTCTTTTTCCACTATCTTCAATCTATCCCTTTTCTCTCACTCTTTCCTTTCTGCCTGCTTAATTCTAAAAATCTTTCCTGTCTCAATTCTCCTTTCTCTGCTAAATGTCTTTAAAAGGTATCCTATACTCATCCATTTGTTTCTTCTTACTACTCTTCAAATGTGCAACTGGGCTCTGGAAACTTCTGAGAATGTTGCCTCCTTTTCAAATCCAGTAACTTCTAAGATTTCATGTTACTCTACTTCAGCGTAGCCTTTGTTGTAACTGACTTCTTACTCATTCCTAAAATTCTTTTTTTTTTTTTTTTTTAATTAAATCATAGCTGTGTACATTGATATGATCATGGGGCATCATATACTAGCTTCATAAACCATTTGACACATTTTCATCCCAATATTCAACATAGCCTTCCTGGCATTTTCCCAGTC
>CAUYPK010111144.1:0-11810 GCA_963574355.1 Loris lydekkerianus | reverse complement strand
ATTGGATACTTTTTCTTCCATTCTTGAGATACTTTACTAAGAAGAATGCCAGGAAGGCTGTGTTGACCAGTGTGATGAAAATGTGTCAAACGGTCTATGAAGCTAGTGTATGATGCCCCATGATCATATCAATGTACACAGAGCTATGATTTAATAAAAATAAATAAATAAAGCCTAAATTTGTTTTCTTTATTTAGAATTCAATTTCTCTCTGTGTCTTTCTTACGCTAATTTTTGTTCTTAGCGTGTATATAACACTCTTGGTTCCCAAGCACTAATTGTTTTCAGTACTGCTAATTAAGTCATTAATAAAACTTGACTGTGAGGTAGATAAATATTAGTAGTACCTATTGGGTGGGAAAACACAATCACTCTCATTTGCAAGGTGAGGATATGGGAACAGAAACAGACGTGTGGATGTGCAAGGGAAAAGGGGACCTAAAAGCTCCAGCAACCACAATTTTCAGCAGCAAAACAGAATAGCCAGATAAGTTCTTCAGATGTGTAAAGGAGAAAATATATATTTAAAAAAAAAGAATGAAAAAAAATCAATATGCTCTATAGAGTTTTTATACAAGTGCCCAAATTTCAACGGCTGTTACTGTTATTGAAGGTAAGGCAGAAGTTCATTAGTGGGCACACAAGTTATTGACCTTGAGAACTCTCTGTTCATCATTTGTTACCTTGTTCAACTTAGTACATGGCAGAGGGGAGATGAAAAGCTTTAGAAATTGAACACTGGTCTTATAATCATTAACAAATAATTGCTTGCATTGTTTTATAACATTCTCATTCTCTTCAATCAAGCTGTGGACGGTAACTGAGGGCAACTTCCCACGATGCTATAACATGGACATGCACAAGAGCAGCTCTTCTGACCCTGTCAGTTACAGAGGCAAGACCTAGCCTTGTCCCTCAGGTAAGACTTTAGAAATGAAAGAACGCTCCCCTGTGTTGGATGTCACAGTCTAGAACTAGGGCTCTTGGGAGGACCTAGACCATCTGCCTTCCCTCACAAACCTTCTTTTTCTTCTAAGAAAGAAACAAACCTTGCTAACAGGTCATAGCTCTCAAAAAAAAGGACCTCACTGAAAATATATGGCTAATTCTTCTGATATCGTTTTATCAGGGGAGAAAGAATGCCAAAGGTCTGACTACATTTAATCTCAAGTTAAAAACAAATAGTATAGTGGTGTCGGGGTTTAAGACCAGAGCCAGACCCGTTTTCCTCGGCTGTGCATGTCATTATCAGTTAGCAGCAGAGACTAAGGCACCGTAGTGAAGGTGAGAGAGAGCAAACCACATTGAGCAATGCGATACACTAGTCGAAGGGGCCTCTGGTCACCTTAATGATCTCAAAGCATCGCTTCCCCAGAGGAGCCACTGTAATTCTGCTAAATTTCACCTGCACTTGGGCTGGAAAAGATTCTAAAACCACTGCTATGAGTACCTATGGGCGTAGAGTTACTTTACGTACTTCAGAGTACAACTATTATTAGCATCAGGGTGAAGTAAATTTGAGAAAATGTTGATTGCTTATCACAGAAAATATACTGATGTTACCACTTGAGTACTGTTGACAATGATTTAAAACTGATTTTATCAGGTAAAACTGACATTACAGTGGTATGCCCAAAATTTCAGAGGCAGTGTCTATCATGAGAATACATAGGATTTGGGGTTGGAGCAGGCGTGGGCTTTGACCTTGAAGAAGTGGTTTATTCCAATTAGGCTTCAGTCTCCTCACCTGTAAACTCAGGCACTACACAAAACTGGGCTTGATGTGTCACCTGCTTCATGGGATGGTCTGTCAGCTTCCAGATGTTCCTTCCCTGGAGTTTAATGGCCACCAAACCCACCAACCTCTCTGGGCACATCCTTTCTCGGCAGTTTTTATTGATACATGCCTATCTCTACCATAAGCATTAAGACTTCTGTAAAAAGAAAAGCCATTTCTGGAAATGGCTGTCACATCTCAGAGTGACCAGGTGCTTAACAACAAACACCTAAAAAGGCAACCAGGTGACACAAATGTGTGACTGAACTAGACTAATGCCTAGGAAGGGGCAATTCCTATGGTAAACTGGGTACTATGCACTTTCATCCTCAAGGCATTCCAATTAAATCATTTTTAATCTGGGTAATGGCTAAACACTTAACAGAATTTTGGTGAACTGAGCCCATTACCAAAGCTAGTTGATAATTGCAGAATTAAAGGCTTGCTAAGGTCCCTGGCAATTGTGAAATTCTAGAGTTCCAAATACAATTGCTTCTGAGAAAAGGTGACTCCAAATTTACAGTCAGTTTTACTCTAACCATGTCAGAACCTGAAAGTTCTTCTTGTTAGAAAAGACCAGCAATGGTCTTAAGAAGTCGCTTGCCCTTTCGTTTTATTAGCTGCAAGCATATCTAACCATTGGATTTGAACCCATCTGTTGATTTTCACGGCTTCTCTCTCCTACCAACTACAGTCTCCACTGTAAACAACTAAATGGATCTCAGAGCCTGTGGTTTGCAGTGCACCAGCCATAGGTTACAGTGCAGGCTCTGCTCGCGCCAAGCAAGCGGAATTATGGGCAAATTATTTTCTTCGTCTACCTCACAGGTCTGCAGTGAGAACAAAATGACTTAATGCATTGAACATGCTGGGTGTGGGGTCTGACTGCTTGTAAGTGTTCAATAAATATAAACAAACCCTCTTCAGAAACCAGATCATATGTGCAACATTGTGATAGAAGGGGACAAAGATGGTCTGACTGCCCCTCCCACGAGGGAAATATGTTGGGCTTTGGAGTTCTTTCAGCTACAAGCTACAAAATTGTTTTCTAGTTCTATCCAAATGGCTGTACTACTTATACCAGGCTTACTCCATTATGGTTAAGAAAAAAATACCATATGACTATTTGGTTATTGCAAAGGACATGCAAATAAGACTGAGATTGTTGATATAGAGAAATTAACTGTGGGAAATGCTTTCCTTCCAAGTTTGGTGTTAGAGGCAAACAAAACCCCCCACAGAACAAAAACCACTGAAAAACCTAGGAGAGTTACATTATCAGCAAGTGTAATTGATATAATAAAGATAAAATACATTTAAGACAAAAATATGGGTTTAGCCTGAAATATTGATTTCATTTGCACTGTAGACTTGGACTTATGATTTGGAGGCATAATGGGAAGGGAGCTGGGTTTAATATTGTCACTTTAGCATTATTGATCTAAGGGAGTAGAGTCTGCTCTTAAGGAAATCTACAGATTTTTGAGATAAACTGAATTACTAGACTTAGGACACCATCTGTACATTTAACAGGAGCTGCTAAACTTATAGAAATAAATTTTTCTCTATCAGTACAGGCAGACTCTATTACTGCAGGATACCTGTCTAGGCCGATTCCTAGTATGTCATGAGAAATACTCCTTTGGTTGCCTAATGAAGAGCTGAAGCTATGACAGATTTGCTTTTGCGTCATAACAAATGATATATTCTAAAACTGCACGGTTATGCCTGTAATTTCACCTGCAGGATTTTTCTGTGACTAGAATAAATCACTCATGATTTCTGTTTTTCTCTGTGCCATCTATGTCCGTCTTTAGAATTTGTTTTCTCATCTGTACTTGGAGTACATCTTATTTCCTATATTGTGCTGTTAATTAAAAAGAAATTTTAGTCTTTTTGAAGCAATTTTACAGTCCCTATACAAACTCGGAGGCACACAATTCTGCAGCAGGTGATTCTCCTGGAATCTCCAAAAGGCCCGGCATCTCTCTGCCTAGTGGTGTCCGTGAGGGACGCTACCTCGCGGCGGCAGGTCCTTCTGTGTCTCACTGCTTAACCGTACCAAGCTAGATTGATCTGTTTACTAGTTATTATTTGGATTTGTGTAGCTATTTTTTCTGGCTGACTTGAAGGGTCCTGTTTTCCTTTTTATTACCTCCATCCTGAGGCACCATTAAAAAGGCAGGTGTCAGGAGTCTTCCAGCAGTTGGACACAGAGCTGCGATACCTGCTCCCTTCCTGCCTTAGGTTTGTGATTAAATGAGCATGGACTTTCCAGCAGGAGGAAAATAATCGAGAAATTAAAGCCTTTGAAAAAGGAAAGGCATTCAAAAATGTTGCAGCAGAAATTTCAAGTTGTTTTTCAGTGTCTGTTTCTCACCTTCTTCCATATTAATGTGACGATCAATTTCCACTTGGGCACATACCCAGAACAGAGATTTCTTTGCCAGTTTCGTTGGGCGTGGGCTATGTGACTAAAGTCTGCCCAAGGAAGCAGGGATGCATGAAAGCTTTGGGAATCTCCTCTAAAAGACAGCTAGTGTCTACCCTTTACCCTCTTCATATTCTTTAGCTTTTTCCTTCCTGATGATTGGAGGATGGATGTGATGACCAGAGCTAGAAGAGTCACTTTGCACTATGAGGTGACCTTGGACATGGGGACCACATGGAATGAGACAGAAGGCAGAGACTCTATAAACATGATGAGCAGAGCTACCGTACCATCCTGTACTACCTATGTGCTGATTTTTGTAAGAGAAAGAACTAACATTTTAGTTTACTTACCCTATCCCCTATTTTGGATCCCTGTTACTCATTATGGAACCTAATTTTAACCCACATAAGCATACTCAAATCTTTTTATTTATGTGATGTTAGTGTAAAACTTGAAGACATTAAGATTATTTACAAAAGGAAACATGACATTTTGACAGAAGTAGGAGGGGAGAGAATCTGGCAAAAATGTTATCATAATGCTTGTATAGTATAAATTAAAAATAATGTTTATTTATCTGCATGAGAAGCAGTCAAACTCTAACAAAATTATTTTCAACTGAAAATGCCAAGGTGGTATAAATTATTTTTCTCTCATTAGTCACATCCTCCTGAATACGCTGCATGATCTAAGATTTCCTTTTGGAGAAGGAGTCTCCATTTCACAGAAAAAAGAAATCAAAATAAACAAAATCTGAGGAATAAGAATTTAGCTCCTCAAAACCATTATGGCAAGAGATGAGAAACGTTCAATCAAATTCATCAAATAAGCCAAAGTTGGGCAAACCATGGTCTGCATTTATCCTGTGTGCCCCCCAAAGGTGACCTCATGTTGTGTGAAACAAGAGAACAGGAAGATAGCAGATGAGGAGCTCTCAAAATTCCACGTGTAGCAGTTGCCATTTACTTTACAATTACCACACCCTGACTCCTATAGGAACTGCACCAGGTGCTTCCTTTCATTTATTACCACAGCCGTCGTGGGGGTGGGGGGTGGGAATTATTATCCTCACTCTACAAAAGAGGGACTAAGGCTCAGAGAAATGAAATAACTTACCGAATCTCAAAGATCTCTTGCTTTTTCTAATGCTGTCCAAAAGAGGATATCCATTTTATGGGAATAGGCCGACTCACCAACTTACTAAAAGTTTGCATTTACTAACTAAAATTGATAGATTGGCTACTCTTCTTGGGTACATGGAAATCTTTCATCTTCAACGACTTTCTATTACTTTACCAAGAGTCTGAGTTTCATGATTCTATTGATCATTGATGTTACTCATGTACCATCTAAACCCACATGGTTTTAACCTACATGAATGAACACAAAAGTATCACATTCATCAATCACGACTTCTAAGTCTGACAACATGAGTTCCAATCTAGTGAAATGAGCACCCCGAAAAGACCAAAGCCAGAAAGTGACCTACCTTTTGAGTGAGCAGAGCTTGAACAACTTGGTTGGCTACCTTAAAAAAAATGAAGAAAAAAGTCACCATAAATAATACTGAAACTTTGTATATATGGACTCTAATTTGCCCATAAGTTTCCCACCGCTCATTGTAGCTAATTAGCTCCTCAATTGCCTTCTCCCTCCACTTCCAGAGGATCGGACTCTTTTCATAATAAGCCTACTCTTCTCAGTAATATTTTGCTTTTTCCAAAGGTGACCTTGTTGCTAATTAAGATGGTTAGGCTTGAAAGATCATACCTTGACTTCCACGTTTCCATATTTAGAGAAACAATATCCTTTCATATGTAAAGTACTCCAAAAAGGCCAAAATTTGACAGGACAAAACACAATCCTAATTATCTGTACACAGTTTCTACACTTTGCTGATTTACCACGTCCTTTGCCTTGCCTTCTATTCCTTTGCTGTCTATTTCATTGCTTAAAATTAACTGCAATAGAGATAGGCTAAATGGCTGAGAATTGGGACAACTCGCTGTGCCTTATGTGCCCTGCTTTTAACCTCAATGTCTTTACTTATGCCATTCTCTCATCATTGCTACCTGCTGTAACAGATTCTGGTAGTTATTTACTCTGACATCCATTTTTCCCTTCTTCCTGAGTAACAAACTATAATTTTTTTTTGGCTGGGTACATTTAAGTACATTTCCCAGCCTCTCCTGTAGCTAAGTGTCTCCATGTGACAGAGTTGTGGCCAATAAGATAGAAGCAGACTATTTTCTTGGATTCACAGGAAGTCTTTAAGAAGATGAGGGCTTACCCTTCTTTTTCCTTTTCCTTTCTGGGACATGAATTACAGTTATGGCTGGAGCTTTAGCAGCTACCTTGATAATCAAAGTCACAGATTAAGCATTTCTGGGCAAAAAAATAGGACAAGCCTAGTCCTGACGATATCATGGAAGTATACTATTTACAGAAATTCTATGTGAGAAAGAAATAGCAGTCACCATTAGTTTGAGTTCCTTCCAATATACAACCAGATGTAATCCTTACTAATATATTAACAACCCTAACTTTCTTCAGGTATTAGATAGCTTAAGACACAAGTACAAGCTGGGTCCCTCCTCAGCCCAAGGCAGTGAATCTTGATTCATCTAAGCCAATCTTGGCAATTTCATTCCTTTTCAGTGATTGGTTTAGGACTAGGCATATAACACAATCTCAGCTAAGGGCCACATGTAAAACATAACATATCCCCAGTATTTCAAGGATCTGGCATTTTCTCCAGATAACTAATCTTCTGTGTATTTGTGATAAGATTTCTATTTCATCTTCAAACTTCAAATACTTGACATAGAACTATATACCACATGTCAACATAAACTTTAAGCTATGTACCCACACAGCTACTGTTGATAATTAAGGTAGGTGGGTAAAGTAGGTGGTCTATTTTCAGCAATCCATAAACTGCCAACATTTCATGGGATAACTGACACTGATAGCATTAAAGACCAAGTAAGAATACCCAACTGTCCTAGATATGAGGTGCTTCTGATTCATTAATTCCTTCCTGCATTTATTTAACATCAATTTTCTAAGTATCTACTTGGAAAGCTAGAAGATTGAGCTCTGGTTTTTGACTTCAAAGAGCGATAATGGGTAGCAGTTTGGCAAAAACACAGTTACAACGCAGTGTGATAAATGCCTAATCATCATAGTAATTCTCACATTCAACCAAAAACTGAGGGACACACTTTCATCCTCTTTTTCCATGGCAGCAAATTCATTTTTTGGTGATGCCAAACTATTTGTACTTATTTCCCCATCTAGTATAGTGGAACAGATTATACAGTAAGAAATGTTTTTATGAAACTTAATTGTTTCTTCACTCAATATTGACAAAACAGCACATCCTTAACGACAGTTGGCTACTAGTAAGTCTCATAGAAAATTACGACACAGGCTGTCATCAACTTTTGATTAGGAGGCAGTCGCACCACAAGCAGTAAATGACTTTAAATAAATCAGATTATCCATAATTGATTAAATTGTATGCACAAGAGGGATTTCTTTTTCCATCAGAAGTCTTTCCAAATTGACACTGTTGTTATTAAGTATAAAAGAAAGCACTTTCTTAGATATTTTTTCAGTGAAGCTTAAGTTAAAGAAAGATACTCAAGAACTGCCACTGACCAAAAGAAACCATTCTTTCATTAACTGGTGTGTTATTTTGCCTTTATCACTTTATTTATAAGTGATCACAATAGTGATAAATGTTATGCAGCCCATAAAATTGACGAACAGTGTAACTGTGAAAATCTTTCAGTTTTTATACATATATTCCAACTCATAAGAAACTAAGAATTTAAAGTCAAACTATAAGTCACCTATTTTATTGTTGGCAAATAAAACAAAACAGAGAACTGAACTATTCATGCAGGTTGAATCAGTACCAAAGTTAATTCATACCATAAATAATTTACTTCTTCTGGATATCAAACTTTGGATTTGATTTACATTCTCATACAACTGTCCAGTATCAAGATTTTCTTTTCTTTCTCCCAACTGGTCTCCCATTTAAACTATTCTGTGTAACTGCAGTCACATAAAATAGCTCTACCCATGATTTAACAGGTGACACAGACTAAAACACTAACTGTAACAGCCCACGGGGGTGAATATGTTATACGTCTATGATCTGAGCAGTTGCCCTATAGGTTTACAGACTACATCTGAAACAGCTCCTTCTGGCATATTCTTTGGACAATTGTCTGCTTTACCTGAAAATTGAACAAGATACACAAATGCATTATTTCTTAACCTATGGACATATTACCCAGGAGGACTCAAAGGTTCTTTGCAGAAGAGCAGGAAGGCTGTACACATGCTTTCCTCTGTATTGTCTATAATGGCAGAGTCCTAAGTTTTGTTACTATTTTTAATAGCTAACTTCTCAGATATATCAATAGAACAGTTGTTTGGAATATGTGTCTGTAACCTCCACCAACCTCACAGGATGATGCTCAAAATGGGCCTCTACCCTCCTCCCGTCATTATGCCCTGAGCACTTGGGTTGCTAATAATCACATATCCATATACCCAGCTAATGAGAGCAAATCACTTCCAGTGTCACCTGCCAACTTTCCTCCACAAATAAAGGAAAAATGGCAGCTCTACTGAGCCAGAGGACTTGAGCTGTACAGAGCAAAGCTGGTTTTCCTGAAGCCCTTGGTTTGTCTTGTGCCTTCCTCAGAATATCAGGAGATGGAGCAGGAATGCAGGTGAGACACAGAAGCCCAGGAGAAGGCCCGAGGACACCGCCTGCTTCTTTCTCAGTAAGAATTCTCTCAGACAAGCCAGCTCCTCTGATGCCTGGCTGTTCTTCTTCATGGCCAAATTTCCAGGGTTCCTGTTTCCTCCACACACTTCCCTGGAGGGGGGCAGGGCAAAGGAGGAAATGTTGGGGCTATGGAGCTGTCTGTCATTTTATTGCCAAACAGTTTTTGGGACTGAATGAGAAGCAGCACTAGGGCGTTTATTCAGAGGAGGAACTAACTCCCACCACTCTGAGAAGACAGCCAAGGCCAGGGTACAGGGTGGGGAGCTTCAGGGTGATGGGTGGGGGAGTAAGCAGCTCAAAAGGTCTTGGACAGCATTCTTCTCCTGCATGGGGTCTCACCTCCATGATTTCATGTGCTATTTCATCATGCAAAGCAACTGTCACCATCAGGAGGTCACTTAAAAACCTGGGCCAAAAATCACATGTTTTTGAAAATGTGCTTTGAAGAGATTTTCTATGCTTCTCAGCTGAGGTAGCTGGGGGACAGCATGAGAAATATTGACCAGATCACAACAAAGACTTGGGTTAATAAAACTGGCTGTGTTAATTTTGTATACTGCCATCTACTGGAAGGGAAAGCAGATGGACTTTTCTTGGCCACAAAACAGGGCGATCGTTTACCTTTACAGTTGTGAAAAACTCATCAGATGATAGACATAATCACCACCTAGGACATCACCTGACAGATGACAGGACCTTGTGCCATACATGTTAAGTGTGAATCAGGCCAAACTTCAGAGAACACATTTTCAAGCAAGCAGCTTAAGAATAAGAAATTTTATTTGTAAGGGAATAAGGTGTATGAATCCACATGTAATTTAAATATGTCACTAAGTATCTATATTAAGGTACTTTGTGTTTTATAATCCGGTAAGATACAAACAAGAAACTAAGAAACTGGAAGAAGTAAATACACTGCCCCATGTGACACAAAAATAGGGTGGCCGTAACAGCATCTGAACCCCCGTCTTCCCGATCCAAAGCCCCTGTGGTCTCTTCTAATTAAAATCAGAGTCTTTTAAGAGGCTTGGTATTTTTCCAGGTGATTTAGTCTTTGGATTATTTGGGGAGGTAGCACATAATAAATGAGAGTTCATCTTTGAGAAGATAACTGAAGAAGTTAGTCTAAATATGTCTGTGGGGTTTGGGGAAAAACTAATTTGGAAACTAATTTCCTGCTGATATTCTCCATTCACTGATACATTCACTCAGTCATTCAACATATATACCTAAAGCACTTAGAATGGGCCAAGAATCTTCCAGGTCCTGGAGAAATAATGGGCAACAGAATGTAGGTGCTGCTTCATAGTAGTTAAGAGTTGGGGGCAAACAAGGAGGAGATTATCGGTTAATTTCTTTCTATGTCTATCAAGAAATTAATTTCAAAGATTATGTGGGGCTCAGGTGTGGGATATACATAAGAAGGTCCTGTGTTCCACAATCCAGTCTAGTATCAGAGGGACAGATGAAAATTGTTCTTAACTGACTTCTGCCTTTATTTAGCCTAAGTTTACAAGAAATTCTGGTGTGTTTTTCTATTTCTGAGCTATATCCAAAGGTCTATTTGTCCATGCCCTTGTGCTCTAAAGTGTGGAAATTGGGGAACTTGACTCTGGCACCCTTGCTGACTATAAGGATTTGGGCTAGGCTCTGATGATCTGAGGAGGAGGGCGTTTTCTCCAACTTTGCGTGCAGAAGCTCCCTTTGCAATGTTCGTGAAAATCGCCAATTTCCTTTCCCCACCTAATGACTGGAAAGGGCTGAGTGAAATTTAAGAATGCTCACTTTTAGCAATCACCACACATCTTTCTGGGAAAGACTGGAGGGCCCCCAGGAAGGCACTTGGAGAAACTCTGAGATGTGGTTTCCTTTTTTTGTTTATAGTTTTGCATTAACTTTTTTACCCTACCTTCTTCCCCTGCTACCCTTATTTACCCTTCACCTTTGGGCCCTGTATCCTTAAAAACTAGGTTAGAGGCAGTTAAATCAGGTCGAGGTCTGATATCACTGGCTCATTAACCAAGAATCTAACTATTATTCTTCACTGCCCTCCATAGCACCAATGACGGGTAAGATTCCCAAAACTGGGACAACCTAAGACAGGATATGGAGAGGCTGCATGGTGGATTACATTCATAGTACCCAAAGATGGGTAAGATGCGTTCAGTCAATCTAAGACAGGGACCAAACCATTGATGTTTGTATCCCCATGATGGGTAAGGCTGAAACTGCAAGAGCAGACAACCTAAAACAGGGGCTATGTTTTTCCGCCATACAAAAAACAAAAGAGGGAATTGTTGGGCCCTGCCATGTGCCTCAGGCCTAGTGCAACTTCCCGAGCCTGACTAGAAGTAGATCCATTGAGCTACTTCTGCATAGTAATGACTCAGCAAGGCCCGGCCTGAAACTGTCTCTACCTAGATACAGCCAACGTGGTACCATGCTATTGACCCAACCCTGTCACGCACCTCATCCCCACCTTCTTTCCCCGCCCCTTCCCCATGCTGTATATAAGCTGCTGCTTGACGCAATAAAGTTGAGTTCCTGCTTAAAAAAAAAAGAAAAAAGAAAAAGAAAAAAGAAATCAGAAAGGAAGAGCAAAGAGAGGGAAGGAGGGAGGGGAGTGGGGCTTTGGTGTGTGTCATACCTTTTGGGCGCAAGACACGATTGTAAGAGGGACTTTACCTAAAAAATGCAATCAGTGTAACCTGGTTTATTGTATCCTCAATGAATTCCCAACAATAAAAAATAAAGAAATAAAAAAAAAAAAAAAAAAAAGAACTACCCAA
>CAUYPK010111141.1:0-37907 GCA_963574355.1 Loris lydekkerianus | reverse complement strand
AGCGCAGCATGCGGCCTCCGGGCCAATTAGGGTTACTTCCTTAAACTTGTTTATCATTAAAGCCGCAGGGGATGTACTTCCTCTCAGCGCGATGTTGTTACTCAGGGGCGTGCCGGGCCCGGGCACGGCCCCTGACAGTTTAGTAGATGTGATAGAATTGAATCTTGTCAAGCCATTTCCCATTTACCCCAGAGTAAAAATAAAGAATAAATATGAATGTTTATTCTTTTATTTCTATTTTGTGTATTAAGTGAATTAATACATTTGCAATACCATGAAAAGAAAAATAGAAACATCAGTTCTTCAGTTATCTCTTTCCCAGGTAAGGAGCAAATCTCAGAGACAGTAACCTGATTGATTTCCTAGTTTCTGAGACCAAGGCTGACCACAGAGCCCCAACTCCTGTCCCATATGCTTAAATGTCTATGTGACCCATGCTAGTCCATCGGCCTGGAGTTATAAACTTGTGATGTTCAAAATATCATGTTGGATACCGTTGCTCACAGTTACTGTTGAAACACTTGTCACCATTTTGACAAAATTCTTACTTTTCAGTAGAGTTTTTTTCGAACACTGAGAATTAGTTCATTCCTAGTGAGTCCCAAGTATGTTTTCAGTTTGCACAAAGGGCTGGGTTTCTTTTTAGGTGGAGCTGGCAGCTGCTGAGTGGTGTGATTTCAGAACTCTGATTTCTCCCCCTGCTTTGGCCCATTCCAAAATCTGCTTTCCCCACCTGTTCACTGATTTAGGACATTCCTTTAACGGGGGATAAAAGCTTTGGATTTATAATTAGAAATGTGACTTAGGAAACCCCTGTGCCAGAGAGTCCCAAGCACAGCGGCCCGGTTACTTTACGGGGTATCAAATTTCTCTTGCCTTTGGCTGCCACCCAGAACACTCAGAAAATCTTTCCACTGTGCTTCTCGCTGGCTTGCTACCATCTTCTTGATGTGTAAGCACATGACAGTAACAATGTGCCAGTGAGAAGCTTTATTAAGATAGACAAAATTCAAAGGCTGTTGTGAATCTTTCAAGTGGTAAGTTATACTATGTAGACACCCCCCCCCCCCATTATTGCTCAGTGCTATATAGCGCAATCTTTCAGGAAAATCCTCAGTCAATCACTGACACAAAGTCCGAGGTGGTGGTCCTGGCGTTAGCCTCCTGCAGACGTGATCTACTTCCTTCCTATTCTTTCCATGTCATGCTGTTCAAACATTGCGATTGAAGCCCATTTATCAAATGCAAATTTTAGGTGTTTCATTTGAAGAAAGTAAAAGTTTCACATGAATTTTTAAACTGTTTCAGAAAAGTGGAGATTAGCAAAACACTTTTCAGAGTTTTTGGAAAGCTGCAGTCACTCGCAGCACTGGTTTATAATGTGTACAGAACTGTACAGTTCTCAGACTATCTTCTGTGTATCAGGAGACTAAATTATCGAGTATTTCAGTAAAAGCATGACTTTTCATTAGTGCTAGCTTGACTATTCCTCCATACACACAACATGACATATCCACTCTATACCATGTTACCAAGTTCATGCATTAAGGAACAATATTAGAAAACATTTCTTTTACTATTGATCTAAATTCGTCAGCACATTTGGGGAGGGTTTACAAGTGTATCCCTGTGTCTGAACATCCTTGTGGTGTGGATTCCACGGGGACTCTTCAGTGTATTGTGAGCAGATATAGGTGTGGCCGTTATTTTCAGTAGCTCTAGCAATTATATCAGGAATTTCTAGTTTGAGGCTATTTCACTTTCAACTTAACTGGTTTAAAGAAACACGTTGTATAGTAGTCGTTCAATGTAAAAGGAGAAAAAAAAATAGAAACAATACCTTCTGAGTCACTGTTGTTCATCCCTTCAAGCCTGGAGCATTCTCTGCTTCTGATTATAGAAGAAAAAGGGCACCTGGATCTCTGTAGTTACAGGGTAACTGAGCCTTTTCCCCAAACACCTGATGTTTTTTGCCTTCCCCTAATAAGGAAAAATCCCCCCTTTCCCCAACAGAATTTGTATCAGTTTACTTTGTGCTAACAAGTCTTCCCACTGTGTTTTTCCAATATTCTTATTAGATGCTGAGTTGAAAAATAACCAACTTAATACTCAGTAAGAAATGTTAATTAAAATGGCCACTGATGCTAGGTGAATAGATATATTCAAAAACTCCTAGAGTCTGAATATGCTGGGATATGCTTTTATACAAGACCATGGAGAAGGAAAACTCACTATACATATTCTGGCACCCACTGTGGAAGGATAACAATCCATTATCGCTGTTATTGTTGTTTGTGTGCAGGAGCTTCCTTTGAGGGCTGCTGTCAGTTTTCCTTTCCTAAGGGTGGAGATTTTGTTTACTTTTCTAATACACACCCTTTGTTCTGGAAAAATTACCAGACTGAGTCTGCTAGTTTCATGAAAGTAAAGCAAGTAGTTACCAGAGCCATCTATCATTCTAGGAGAAAACATCATATATTACACATTTTAATGAAGGTTTTTAAAGATGAAAATTTTAACATTTAACATTTAACTCGGGCCAATGATCAATTGGACAGTTACTTGTTTTGTTTTTCCTATGGCAAATAATTATCAGAACCATTTGTGAAATGGGTATTATTCTCAAGTTAATCTTCCCACCACAGTTTTTAGATCTACCAACTGTCAGTTAGGTTTGCTCCCCCACCTTGTAACTTACTTGTATTAGACTATTCCCCAGCCCTCCCCCCCCCCCCCAGTGCCCTTGGAATAACTTAAGATTTTGAGAAATAAGTGTTCTTTGCTTCTTGTTTACTGAACTGCAGAGATCAGACTATCTCCTAGGGATATAGTTGGAAGAGGAAATTAGAAATGAGAGTGTTACTGAAGGACAGGAATATTCCTACACAACTATCAAAAAGGCAGGTTCTTTGGCAACTGAAAAGTAAAGAGCTATTGAATTTTATGTTTAAGTGCCCTGGAGATGATTGTGAGCAGGCAGCCTTCTAAAACTAAGAAGGGATTTTGTGATTAAGTCAGACTCCTCTGGGCTATAGGAGTAAATGGTGACATTAACCAGGTAACTGATGCATATACTATATTTTCTGTTACACTCTATACCTTAAATATTCTTAAAATATAACTAAAGCACTATGGTTTGCTCTCATCTTTGCTTTGAAGTTTAAGAGCTGCAACTCTGTCTGTGCTTAGAATAAACATCTATGAGGACCTGAATTTAATAAATCCTGTCAACAATATTATCAGGCAGGTGGGATATTAGTGTTTCTTCTATTTATAGCTAGAGAAACAAAAGGGAAGAGAGGTTAAATAACTTCCTGTAGGTGACACATACGGGTTCTAGTACTCAGGAACAAAGTTTCATTGGCTCATTCTTTCATTCATGCATGCATTATTTTGTGCTTTTTATATGCTAATCAAGTTTTACATTGCTTGGGAAAAAGCAAGGAATAAGGCAGAAAATATCTTTGCTTTTCAGGGTTTTATCTTCTGTTGGGACAATGACTGTGGGAGAAAGAACCATTGACCTGGTGGAATTTGTAAATAAGAGAAGAACTCCTCAGAGATACTAAGAAATTACTCATGGAAGGAAATACTAGAATAAGTGTACTTTATGTGTACTTTATGTGAGGGTTTGCAGTTTGAATAGTAGGAAATGAATTTAACTAAAATTAGAATCTGGAATCCCTATGAGGTAATATGTAAATTCAGGAATATTTAGTAGAAGGCATATGTTGATATATTTATAGCATATATTAATTTATATGTATATACCAAATCAACTTTAGTTCCTTTCTAAGAGCAGTTTTTCTGAAGAAAAAGATTGTGCATAAGAAACCTAACAATTTGGGTGTGGACATAAGCTATATTCTGGTATAATAGTTGTCATGTAGAAATGCTAAGTGTTTTTTTTTTTTTTTTATAGCTTTATTGAGGTATAAGAAACAAATAAAAATTGTATATATTTAAAGTGTACAATGTGATAGTTACATGTATTATATACATTTTGGAATAATTGCCACAATCAAACTGACCAACACCTTTTTGCCACACAGGCACCATTTGTGTGTGTGTAGAGGGGGGATGAGGACCTTTAATATCTGCTCTGTTAGTATATTTCAAGTAAAAGACATAGTATTTATAAACTGCGATAACTTAACTTTCTCCTTTCTGATCTGGATGTCAGTTATGTCTTTTTCTTGCCTAATTGCTCTCGCTAAGGCTTCTAGTACCATGTTAAGTACAAATGGTAAGAATAGGCACCCTCATCTTATTCCGGATCTCAGAGAAAAAATTTTCAGCTTTTTTATCATTGAGTATAACATATGCCGTGGGCCTGTCATATTGTCCTTTATTATTCCAAGGTACATTCTTTTCACTGCTGACCCTCAAAGAACATAGGTTTGAGGTGCATGAGTTCAATCTGAATATATTTTTCCATCTCTGCTACCCCTGAGATAGCAGCACAACCCCCTTGTTTCTTTCCTCTTCCTCAGTCTTCTCAACGAGGAGACTGACAAGGATGAAGACTTACAACCATCTACTTCCATTTAATGAATAGGTAATATATTTTCACTTCCTTCTGATTTTCTTAAAGATATCTTTTTTTTTCTGGCATATTTATTGTAAGAATTCAGTATATGATACTTATAGAGTAAAAGTATGTGCTGACTATATTATCAGTAAGGCTTCTGGTCAACAGTTGGCTATAAGTTGTTAACTTTTGGGTGAATTGAAAGCTATGCACAAATTTTGACTGTGCTGAGGCCTCAGTACCCTTAACCCCTATATAATTCTCAAGGGTAGGCTATACATATAATTTATTGAGAGTTTTTATCATGATAAGATGTTGAATTGGTCAAACACCTTTTTTTGATCATATTGTTTTTTTCCTTTATTCAGTCTGTGAGGTGTATCACATTTATTGATTTGCATATGTTGAAACTTTTTTGCATTGCGGGGATAAATCTCATTTCATCATGATGTATGATCTTTTTAATGTGGCATCAAATTCAGTTTCTAATATATTTTTGAAGGATTTTGAATCTATGTCCTAAAGAGACATTGTCTTGTAATTTTCTTTTCCCATAGTGGCTTTGATATCAGGGTAATTCTGGCCTCATGAAATGAGTTGAAATGAGTTCGGAAGTGTTCCTTCCTTTTTAATTTTGTGGAAGACTTTAATAATAATTGGCATACATTCTTTAAAAGTTTATAATTTTTATTTATAATTTATAATTTTATAATTATAAATTATAATTTTATAATTTATAATTTTATAATTATAAATTATAATTTTATAATTTATTTATTTATAAATTTTATTTATAATTTATAATTTATTTTTATAAATAATTTATAAAAAATTATTTATAAATTTTATTTATAATTTATAATTTATTTTTATAAATAATTTATAAAAATTTATTTATAAATTTTATTTATAATTTATAATTTTATTTCTTTAAGTACTATCTCTTTTTTTCTTGGTTAGTTAAGCAAAAGGATTGTCAGTTGTTTTTTTTTTTAATCTCTCTTGAAAACTAACTCTTGGTTTTGTTAAATGCATTTTTATTGTTTCTTCTAGTCTCTATTTTATTTCTGCTCTAATCTTTATTATTATTTTCCTTCTGCTAACTTTGGGCTTGCTTTCTTTTTCTAGCTCCTTAAGGTATAGATTTTACTGTTTTATTATGATCACTTTATTTTTCCCTAATCTAGGCATTCATTATTAACTTCCCTTTCAGGAAATGTGAAGTAAAGTGCTTTTGCTACATCGCATAAGTTTTGGTATGTAGTGGTTCCATTTTCATTTGTCCTCAGAGTACTTAACGATTTTCCTTTTGATTTCTTATTTGACCCAGTGGTTGTTCTGGAGTGTGCTTCTCAATTTCTGCAACTTTTTGAATTTTTCAATTCCTCCTATTGTTGATTTCTAGTTTCATACCTTTAGGTTTGAAAAGATACTTGATATGATTTCAACCTTGGTAAATTTGTTAAGACTTATTTTGTGACATAACATATGAAACCTGGAAAATAGTCTCTGAGCACTTGAGAAGAATGTGTATTCTGCTACTGGGGAATGCCTGTTAGGTCCATTTGGTCTAAAGTGTAATTCAAGTCCAATGTTTCCTTATTGATTCTCTGTCTGGATGATTTGCCCATTGTTGAAAGTGGGTTATTGTGGTCCCTTACCATTATGAATTACAATCTCTTTCTTCCCTTAGGTCTTTTAGTATTTGATTTCTATATTTAGAAGCTTCTATATTGGGTGCATACACATTTATAATTGTTATATCCTCTTGGTGGATTGATTCCTTTATCATTTTGTGTCTTGTACAAATTTTGACTAAAAGTTTATTTTGTTCCATACAAGTACAGCCACTCCAGCTCTCTTGTTTACCATTTGTGTGGAATATCTTCATCACTTCCAGCTTAGGTGTGTCCTTAAGAATATAACAAGTGTCTTGTGGGCAGCATGTTTTTGAATATTGCCTTTAAAAAAAATTCATTTAGCTACTCTGTGTCTTTTGATCAGATAATCTAATCATTTATATTTAAAGCAAATATCTATGCGTAAGGGCTTATTACAGCTAAATTGTTTCCTATTTGTTTTTATCAATTCCTTGTTTTTTAATTCCTCTCTTGATGTGTTTCTTTGTGTTTGGATGATTTTTCTGTAGTGCTAGTTTTTAATATCTTAATTTTTATGTTTTGTTTAATTAGTTCAGATTTTTTTCTTTGTACATGAGGCTTACATAAAACATCTTACAATAACAGGCTATTTGAAATTGATTACAGCATCTATTGCATATAAAACCAAAACCTTTAAAATTTTACTGCTCCTACACACATTTTATGTCATTATATTCTGTATCCTTTATTAAATTATTTCTATTAGTAAGCTTTTAATAATTGTAACCTTTTCTTTTCAACATTTTGTCTTATAACTGTTATTCTAGACTTAAAATGATTTACACACCACCATTATGATATTAGAGCATTTTGAATTTGACTATTTACCCTTAGCAGTGAGCTTTATATTTTATATGTTTTATGGTTTTACTTAGCATTACTTTATTTCAACTTTATGAAATCTCTTTAGCATTTCTGACAAGGTAGGTCTAGTAGTAATAAACTTTCTTAGCTTTTGTTTGCCTTGGAATTTCTCTTTCAATTTTGAAGACAGATTTTCTGGGGATAGTGTTTTGGTTAACAGTCTTTTTCTAACACTTAGCACAATCTTTTAGCACACTCACCAGGCCTGCAAATTTCCTACTATGAACTCTGCTGATAGCCTGAAATCCCCTTTTATATGACAAGTCTCTTTTTTTCTTTTCTTCCTGCTTTCAAGATTCTCTTTTTGTATTTGAATTTTGACAATTTGATTATTACATCTCTTGGACTATTCTTTTATGTGTTGATCTTGCCTGGAATCCTTGCAGCTCAGTGAATCTTCATGTCCATATATCTTCTAAATTGTGGGAAGTTTTCAGTCATTATTTCTTTAATTAAGCTTTTTTCCCTTTTTCTCTCTTCTTCTTATTTTGGGATTTTTATAATTTGTATATTCATTTATATTATGGTGCACAAAGATAGCTTATGTTTTTCTCACTATTTTTTATTCTTTTTTCTTCTTTTCCTTTTAATTGACTAATTTCAAATAAGCCATCTCTTTCTTCTGCATAATTGAGTTGACAGCTCTTTATTTTACTTTTCAGTTCTGTCATTAAATTTTTCACCTGTAGGATTTCTGTTTAATTCTTTTCATATAGTTTCTACTTATTTATCAAACTTCTTTTTGTTATTCATGTATTATCTTATCAATTTCTTTTGGTTGTCTCTGTTCTCTGACATACCATTGAGCATTTTCAAGATTAATATTTTAGATTTTGTTTTTGTTTTGTTTCTTTGGTGGGCAATTCACAAATCGCTATTTTTTTGGGGGGGGGGGGGCTGGCTCATGATTTCCTTTGGTAGTGTCATGCTTGCCTGATTATTTATATTTTGGATACCCTTAAGATGGTGTCTGTGTATTTAATTAATTAATTAATTTATTATTACTTTTTAAAAAAATTTCAGGTAAATATGAGAGTTAAACAACTAGTTCTCAATTTTTGAATTTGTTAGGTAGGGTCCCTCTTACGGTTGTATCCCACACCCAAAAGGTGTGCCATACACCCTTATATATGCCCAATAAATGGGAGTACCCTAACTCCCCCTTTTCTCTTTTCCCCTGCCTTCATTCCCCTCCCCTCCAACTTGAATTGAAATGAGTTTTTCTCCTTTGTGGGTGTGAATTAGATCATTTACAGGCTTTGTATTAGTATTGAGTACATTGGATATTTGCTTTTCCATTCTTGTGATACTTTACTAAGAAGAATGTGTTTCAATTTCATACAGGTTAATACAAAAGATGTAAAGTTACCATCTTTTTTATGGCTGAATAGTATTCCAGGGTATACACATACCATAGTTTGTTAATCCATTCCTGAGTTGATGGGCATTTAGGTTTTTTCATATCTTGGAGTTTGTAAATTGAGCTGCAATAAATAGTCTATTGCAAATGTCTTTATGATAACATGATTTTTTCTTTCTCTTTTGTAGATCCCCAGTAGTGGGATTGCAGAATCAAATGGCAGGTCTAATTTGAGTTATTTGCCAATTCTCCATACTTCTATCCAAAGAGGCTGTTTTAGTTTGCAGTCCCACCAACAGTGTAAAAGTGTTGCCCTCTCTCCACATCAATGCTAATATCTGCAGCTTAGAGACTTTGTGATGTGGGCTAATCTTACTGTGGTTAGGTGATATCTCAGGGTGGCTTTGATTTTTGTTTCTGTGATGATTAGGGATGATGAGCATTTTTTTCATATGTTTGTTAGCCATTTGTCTGTCTTCTTCAGAGAAGGTTCTGTTCATGTCTTTTGCTCAGTGATAGATGGGATTGTTTGCTCTTTTTATTGATTAATTTGAGTTTTCTGTAGATTATAGTTATCAAACTTTTGTCAGATTCATAACATGCAAATATCTTTTCCCATTTTGAATGTTGTCTATTTGCTTCATTTGTTATGTCCTTAGCTGTGCAGAAGATTTTCAGTTTAATTAAGTCCCATTTGTTTATTCTTGTCATTGTTACAATTGCCATGGAAGTCTTCTTTATAAAATCTTTTCCCAGGCTGACATCCTTAAGAGTTTTTCCCACACTTTCTTCTAGTATTTTTATCATTTCATGTTTTAGATTCAAATCTTTTATCTATCTTAAATCAATTTTTGTGAGTGGTGAAAGTGTGGGTCCAGTTTTAGTCTTTTACATGTGATTATCCAATTCTCCTAGCACCATTAATTGAATAAGGATTCTTTTCTCTAATGTTTGCTTTCATTTGGTTTATCAAAGATTGGATAGCTATAAGAGACTGGTTTCATCTCTTTGTTTTCTATTCTATTTCATTAGTTCCTAATGTCTATGGATCTATTTTTGTGCCAATACCTTGCTGATTTGATCAGTGTGAACTTGTGATATAGCCTAAAGTCTGGGAGAAAAATATGGAATGCTTCAAGAATTTTCATGTCATCCTTGTGGAGGAGCCATGCAAATTTTCTCTGTATCATTTCAATTTTAGTATATGTGCTACTGAAGTAAGCACTGTCTGTATATTTTAAAGAGCAAACAGGTTTTAAAGAATAAAGACGTCTTTAAAGACTGGTTTTAACAGGTTGAGACTTTCTCCTATTGGGTTCCCATACTAACAGGATGTGGGATGGAGCTTGGTCACGTAACTGCTGTTGGGTTTGGAGTGGAGTCTGTAGTTATGCATGAATAGGAGTGACTCTTTCTAGTAGAGATCCTGCTCTTTACTAGGTGGATACTCAGGCAGGCAGGACTTACATTGGATTGCCCACAGCATGCCTTCAGAGTCCACAACCAAGACCAAGATCTTCAGGTTTGCTTCTGGGTATGCAGATAAATATTGTTTTCTACCATGTTCCTGAGTTCCTGAGTGTGTGGAGGACTTTCCATGGAATGCATCTGGGAGAGAATGAAGTCAGGTTGCAGAGCTACTTCATGATCCCTGGTTAGGGCTTCCCTCTGGGGACAAGATTTGGCATGTCTTCTGATTGGTCCCTGATAGGCAGAACTGCCCTCAGAATGTGGCTGTAAAGAGCTGAAACTGAGGTACAGGACCATTTCAGGATCTCCTGTGGGACCACGATTGGCATGTCTGCTTCTGGGGACACAAACATGTATTTCTCCTGGCAGGGCTCATAAAAAGGACTGCTCTCAGCCCACAGCAGTAGAGGGGCTAGAACTGAGTCACAGGACTACTGCAGGGTCCACATACAAGAGTGAGATTTATAGGCCAGTTACCCAAGGTGTGGGTTGGTGTGACTCTTCTTACATCCCGTAACTGATGGCTCTACTGACAGGATCAATGCCAAATATGGTTGTCATGGAACTCACAAAGTTACAAGGCTATTTCTAGGTTTGCATCCAGGGAATACAGTTAGTGAGTCTGCTACCTAAGTGTCTGTCCTCTCCAAACAGCCTTCCTTGGTCTTGATCTCCACCAGTATTTTTTAACCATATATGATCTTAAAGCCCCCACAAAGGAAATGTTCTTCATGGATTGTTGCCAAATTCTTGTTGCTGTGAGGGATTACAAGCAGGAGACTTTCTAGTCCACTGTCTTCCTATTGTCACTCTCCATCATGTGATATTAAATAAAATTCCCATTTCTTGCGTTTATAACACTTGGATATTTGTTTTCTCTCCTGGCTTATCTTTCCCCCCTCCCCCGCCTTTCTGCTTGAATGGCCATAAGAATTGTTAGTCTCATGAGACTTAATATACTATTTTCACTCTCACCATAATTTTCCCCTCTTAGTCTTTAAGTCTACCTATCTGCCAGTTTCATTCTCTTTTGCCTGAATTGCTTTTTTTTTTTTTCCCCCCATGTGATTTAGCTGGCTTAATTTCCTCGAGTTTATGTTTGTTTGTTTTTTATGATGTGTACAAAGCTGTAGAAATTTTATGAGCAATTTTATAAAGAAAACCATGAATCATTAGGTAAGTAATTTCTTTTTATTTGCTTGCTACCTGACAACCTTAAATAGTCTCAACACATGGTGAATACATATTTTTTAAGGCAAACCTATTGTTGAAAAAATGAATAGCATCAGGAAATAACTGGAATGGTCTAATTCATAATAGGAGTTTTTAATAAATTTTCTAAGAGTTTGATTCTCAGCTTTTCATACTTTATATATTTCTTTGAAGAATGTTGATTAACTTTTCATATGAAAAATTGGAACAGAAAATTCTTTAAATGAGACTTGCCAGACTCAGTCACTGGTAAAAACAGAATATATACCTTTTCTAGGTACTGTTCCTGTAACTTACCCATTTCTCATTAATGTGCAATTACTTTTTATTCTCATGCCATCATTTCACCTTGTCTTATTCTTAAAACATGCTTTTTTTTTTTTTCCTCTTTCTCTCTCTCTCTTTATCACATGGTAGCATGATTAGCAAAAGCAAATATCTGTCTGGACCAAATACAGACTCAACATTCATGAATATTGAGTTTATACTATCCACTGTTCTAAATAGGGTAGAGGAAAAAAAGAAAACCATAAAATAGAGATTTCAGGTACCTTTGATGAAAACTATAGAGGTATTTACTTTATATTAAAAATTTAACTTTCTTATTTAGACATTTCACTTTTATATTTATCTAGATATTAGAGAAGTTCAGAAAACTACCAGCAAAGTTTAGGAAACAGCATTAAGAGAAATTCAGAAAATTTTATGAAAAATTTGCTGGCATTTCTGCTAATGATCACTGCTAAGAAGTATGTCAGTAACTGCGTGCCTTGCAGCTCAGCATATGGCCTATCTTACTGAACAAGGCAGGCGCATTTTAAAATAAATTATGAAGTATTGAATGTACTGCTTTACAATGTTGATTAAGTCAATAATGTTCTGCAAATCTTTGTCGAGTTTTTGTACTAATTTTTGAGAAGGAGGTGATAAAACCACCAGCCAAAATTGTGTAATTATTTATTTCTTCTTTCTCATCAAGTTTTTTCTTATATTTTATGTTCTGAATATACATTTACAATCGTTACATGTACTTGATGAACCTTTTAACATGATGAACTGTCCCTTTTTGTTTTTGGCATTCACGGAATTTTTTTCTTTTCTTTCTTTTTTTTTTTTTTTTTTTTTTTTTTTTTTTTTGAGACAGAGTCTCACTTTATCACCCTTTGGTAGAGTGGTGTTACAGCTCACAGCAACCTTCAACTCCTGGGCTTAGGTGATTCTCTTGCCTCAGCCTCCTAAGTAGCTGGGACTACAGATGCCCACCAGAATGTCCGGCTATTTTTTTGTTGCAGTCAGGCCAGGGCTGGATTCGAACCTGCCACCCTCGGTATATGGGGCTGGCACCCAACCCACTGAGTCACAGGCGCTGCCCATATTCACGGAATTTTTATATTCAGTGTTGTTCAGTGCTTCATTTTTCTTATTTTGTTTTAAAATAGGTTTGTGTCTTTATGTTTAAGGTTTGTCTCTTATGCATAGCATACAGTTTTGTTTTGTTTTTTTCTGTAGGGATTATAATAATCATTCTTAATTTATCACCTCTTACCTTTCATTAATGTAGCATATATAATGTAAGACATTTACAACATCCTTTATGCTATTTTTTTTTAAACAGAGTTTCATTATGTCACCCTTTGTAGAGTGCAGTGGCATCACAGCTCACAGCAACCTCAAACTCTTGAGCATAAGTGATTCTCTTGCTTCAGCCTTCCAAGTAGCTGGGGCTACAGGTGCCTGCCAGGATACCCAGTTTTTTGTTGTTGTAGTTTTCATTGTTGTTTAGCATGCCTGGGCCAGGTTTGAACCTGCCAGCCCCAGTATATGTGGCCGGCACCCTAACCACTGAACTAAGAGCACCAAGCCCCTTTATGCTGTATTTATCATATATTTTACTTCTACAAATATTGTGAATCCCATGATATAGTGTTAATTTTGCTTAAGAAGTAAAATTTTATTTTCCATTTTAAAACTGATTTTAAAATATCAGTAAAATAGGAAGAACACACATCAACCCTGCTGAGGCATGCTGTGACTCCAATAAAACAATAGGTACAAAATCCATCGCCAAGAGGATGGGAGTCCCCTCCCCCAGAAGAATGGCTTGCAGTATACTCTACACAAACAAGTGAGCAGAATTCAGATGCCCTCCTATTTTATCCCATGGGACAGACCATCTAAAAACTGGAACTCTTTCCCTAGAGAGGACTTATGAATATGCCATGGCACTCTCCTGCCAGGCATACAACTGTATAAAACTGTATATATTCTTTATTTGCAATTCTGAACTTCCAGCACTCCCCTCCACTCTTATCCCGAGGTCTGGAAGCCTATCACTCATGGAGTCCAGATTCTTGGGCATTTTCATAAGAGGTATGGACAAGGCGTGGGCTGTTGCTACTCTGTGCTGTTTCTGCAGCACAGGAATATGGAGAAGATGGTGAACTGAGGAAACCATATAGGAAAGGGAGAGGTGGTGCCCCATAGCACAGAGCACTAGCGGCAGTAATGGGAACAATAGGGCTCACACCCCTAGGGATATTTTGGAGAGACACTCCCTGCTTTCTAGGCAACCAGAGGAAGCCCGGCATGTTCTTTGGTGGCAGCCACTGGCAGAATAGATCTGGGATGGAAATGCAGGCCTTGTGAGTAAAGCGTTTGCCTGAGGTGGTACCTGCCTAGGTGAGGTGCTGCAGGGCCAAAGTCTAGTATACACGTGCACAGAGATGGCATATTCACAGGGTGGGGCTGAGCCTGAAGAACTGTTTTAGTGATCTTAAGAAGCACCCAGCCTTTACGGGATCATAGCTGAGACAAAGGCAGGTGGGCAGAGGCTGGAACTGAGAGCTAAGTGTGAGCTCTAACCACACCCACCCCAACAAAGACTGCAACCAAGACAAATATGCTGACTCTGGGCAGAAGCACAGACCAGGGCTGAGTCACAGTTTCTGTGAACTCAAACAGAGTCTGGTCTTCAGGGGAATATAGCAGGGACAGAAACAAATTCTGTGAAATTCTTCCGTTCTGTCAGCAACATCAATCGGGGTGGGGCTGGAACAGAGTGAACTGTCCCAACCTCCATTAAGCACCAGAGCTCGTCAGACCTCACCTCCCCTTTCCAGATAGTGGCAGACAGTGGCCCCCTGGCTGAGGAGACATAGATCTTCCTGTGGATCTGGTAGGCACACCCTACCTGGAGCATCTCATTGGAGGAAGCAGGGTCACAACCCTGCAGGGTTACCAGTGACTGGATGTGACAGAGGTGCAAGGTGGGGAAGGAGACACCAACCTTCCTAGACTAATTCATTTGCTGGGTGGGTCCTTCTGACTTCACAGAGCAACAGAGTGAGTCATGCTCGAGCTGCCAGCAGACCCCTGCTATCTAGTTGCTGGAGACCTTTTGAACTCTCCCACCCTGAGACTGGTGCTGAATTAGATAATTGATTTGGATATCTTGAACTGGGCCAATCACCCAAGGACTATCCATAGTGGTACCATGGGTGTGTGGTGTGGTTGTAGGGAGGTTTTATATTCCTTTTCCAGTTGTTGCCTGTGGAGGGCAGGGTGACTTAATTGCTGGTATTTCTCCACAGCTGAGACTTCCACTCAAAGTAACTGACTCACTAGGGTAGGACAGAGACCAGCTGAAAACAAGACAGAGCCACTTAGCCCCACCTCACTAAGCACGTCTCCCATTTCTTACATCATAGCACTGTATGGGTCCTTGGCAAAACTCTAGGGGAAAAGATAAAGAAACCAGTCCAAGCTCTTGGGCAAAAGACTGGTTAATCACTACTCCAGGAGCCCCCAAACCAAATTCACCTTATCTGCTCATCTATCCAAATGGTACAAAATAATCATGGGTTGGAATCAGAGGACAAACTCCAGTAACATGAATAACCAGAGTAGATCAACACCTGCAAGGAATGACATGGCGGAAACCACTGAAGATCCCATTCATAAACAGATGGCTGAGATGTCAGAAATCAAATTCAGAATTTGGATTGCAAATAAGATTAAAAGAATGGAAGTAAAGTTGAAATTAGAAATTCAAGGAGCATTTCAAAACTTGTTTAAAGAATTCAATGAATTCAATGATAAATCACCAACAATTTTGATACATTGACACAAGAATTTGCAACCGTCAAAGATCTGAGAAATACAGTAGAATCCCTCAGTAACAGAATGGAACAGGCAGAAGAAAGGATTTCTGATATTGAAGACAAAGCTTTTGAATGCTCCAAAAACACTCAAAGAGGAAGAGAAGTGGAGAGCAAAAGTGGATCATTCTCTCAGAGATCTCTGGGATAATTTGAAGAAAACTAATATTCACCTTATAGGAATTCCTGAAGGTGACGAGGTGGCTTTGAAAGGACAGATGCTCTTCTTCATGAGATAATGAAGAATATCCCAGACATGCCAAGAGATTCTGAAATTCAGATAGCAAACAGTTTCAGAACCCCAGCATGACTCAATTCAAATAAGATATCTCCTAGACACATTATAATTAACTTTGCCAAAGTTAAAATGAAAGAGAAAATTCGACAAGCAGCCAAATGGAAGAAAACCATAACCTACAAGTGGAAGAATATTAGAATGACTGCAATCTAGAAGAGAGTGGTATGACTTTTAATCTCCTAAAACAAAATAACTTTCAACCCAAGATCCTGTATCCAGCAAAACTGAGTTTCATTTATGATGGAGAAATTAAATACTTCAAGGACATTCACATGTTGAAGAAATTTGTCATAACTAACTCTCCAGGATCTTCTTAGATCAATCTTCCATAATGACCAGCACAATCTTTCACCACAAAAGTAAACTCACTCAAAAACTTTTGATCAAATTCCATCTTCCACAGTGGTGAAAGTATTAAAAATGTCCACTGGATTTTTGAAAAACTTGATAACCAAAATTCTACCAGGCTTATCAATATTTTCAATTAATGTGAATGGTATAAATTGCCTTTTAAAGAGGCATAGGTTGACTGACAGGATACAAAAACTAAGGCCAGATATCTGCTGCCTAAGATAATCTCATCTTACCATAAAAGATAAATATAGTCTCAGAGTGAAGGGATGGTAATCTATATTTCAGGCAAATGGAAATCAGAAAAAAAGCAAGTGTTGCAATTTTATTCACAGATACAATAGACTTTACACCAACAAAAGTAAGGAAAGATAAGGATGGTGACTTCATATCTGTTAAGGTAACATTCAACATGATGAGATTTCAATTATTAACAAACATTAATGCGCCCAACTAGAATTTGTCTCAATTTATAAGAGAGACTCTAACAGACATGAGCAACTTGATTTCCTCCAGCACCATATTTGTTGGAGATTTTAACACTCCTTTTGCAGTGTTGGATAGATCCACTAAAAAGAAGCTAAAAAGAAGCTAAGCAAATAAATTTTAGAGTTAAACATAACCATTCAACAATTGGATTTAATAGACATCTAAAGAACATTTTATCCTAACAAAACTGAATACATATTCTTCTCATCAGCCCATGGAACATCCTCCAAAATCAATCACATCTTAGGTCACAAGTCTAACCTCAGCAAATTTAAAAGAATAGAAATTATTCCTTGTATCTTCTCAGACTGTAATGGAATAAAAATTGAACTCAGTAACAACAGGAATCTGCATAATCATACAAAAACATGGAAATTAAACCTTATACAGAATGATAGCTGGGTCATAGACGAGATTAAGAAGGAAATTACCAATTTTTTTGAACAAAACAACAATGAAGACCCAAATGATCAGAACCTCTGAAATACTGCAAAGGCAGTCCTACGAGGGAAATTTATAGCACTGCAAGCCTTCCTAAAGAGAACGGAAAGAATGGAAGTTAACAACTTAATGGGATATTTCAACTAACTGGAGCAGGAAGAACATTCCAAACCCAAACTCAGCAGAAGAAAAGAAATAACCAAAATTAAATGAAATTGAAAACAAAAGTATTATGCAACAGATCAATAAATCTAAAAGTTGGTTTTTGAGAAGGTCAATAAAATAGATAAACTTTTGGCTAAGCTAATTTGAAATAAAAGAGTAAAATTTCTAATTTCATCAACTAGAAATGGTAAAGATGAAATAACAACAAACTTCTCAGAAATTCAAAAAATCCTTAATGAATATTATAAGAAACTCTATTCTCAGAAATACAAAAATCTGAAGGAAATTGACCAATACTTGGAAGCATGCCACCTTCTAAGACTTAGCCAGAATCAAGTGGAAATGTTGAACAGGCCTATGAACAGCATCAACTATACAAAATCTCCCTCGAAAGAAAAGTCTAGGACCAGATGGCTTCACATCAGAATTCTACCAAATCTTTAAAGAGGAACTAGTACCTATATTACTCAATCTTTTCCAAAATATAAAAAAAGAAGAAATACTACCCAACACATTCTATGAAGAAAACATCTCTTTGATCCCCAAACCAAGAAAAGACCCAACAGGAAAGGAAAATTATAATGAATATTGATGCAAAAATATTCAATAAGATTCTATCAAACAGAATCCAGCAACACATCAAACAAATTATACACCATGACCAAGTGGGTTGTATCCCAGGATTTTAAGGCTGGTTCATTATATGTAAATCTATAAATATAATTCAGCACATAAACAAATTAAAAAACAAAGACCATATGATTCTCTCAATTGATGCATAAAAAGCTTTTAATAATATCCAGCATCCTTTCATGATCAGAACACTTAAGAAAATGGGTATAGAAGGGACATTTCTTAAACTAATAGAGGCCATCTACAGCTAACCTACAGTCAATATCATCTTAAATGGAGTTAAATTGAAATCATTTTCACTCAGATCAAGAACCAGGCAAGGTTGCCCATTGTCTCCACTTCTTTTTAACATTGTAATGGAAGTCTTAGCTATTGCAATTAGATAGGAAAATGTGATCTAGAGTATCCACATAGGGTCAGAAGAGATCAAACTTTTACTCTTCACAGATGATATGATTATATATCTGGAGAACACCAGGGATTCTACTACAAAATTCTTAGAAGTGATGAAGGAATACAGCAGCATCTCAGGTTACAAAATCAGCACTCATAAATCGGTAGCCTTTATATATACCTATAATAGTCATGCTGAAAAACAGTCAAGGACTCTATTCCATTCACAGTAGTTCCAAAGAAGATGTAATATTTGGGAATTTACCTAACACAGGACAGGAAAGATCTCTATAAAGAGAACTATGAAACTCTCAGAAAAGAAATAGCTGAAGATGTTAACAAATGAAAAAACATACCATGCTTATGGCTGGGAAGAATCAACATTGTTAAAATGTCCATACTACCCAAAGCAATATACAATTTTAATGCAATCTCTATTAAAGCTCCACTGTCATACTGTAAAGATCTCAAAAAAATAATACTTCATTTTATATGGAATCAGAAAAAAACTTTGACTAGCCAAGACATTACTCAGAAATAAAAACAAAGCAGGAGGACTCACACTACCAGAGTATACTATAAATAGATAGTGATCAAAACAGCATGGTACTAGCACAAAAACAGAGAGGTAGGTGTATGGAATAGAATAGAAAACTAAGAGATGAATCCAGCTACTTACCATTATTTGATCTTTGACAAGCCAATTAAAAACTTTCAGTGGGGAAAAGATTCCATAGTTAACAAGTGGTGAACTGGCTGGCAACCTGTGGAAGACTGAAACTGGACCCACACCTTTCACCATTAACTAAGATAGACTGTCACTGGATTAATGATTTAAACCTAAGACAAGAAACTATAAAAATACTAGAAGAAAGTGCAAGGAAAACACTTGAAGAAATTGGCCTGGGCAAATATTTTATGAGGCAACACCAAAAATACATTACTGAGACCTAATCAAATGTAAAAGCTTCTGCACAGCCAAGAACACAGTAAGTAAAGCAAGCAGACAACCCTCAGAATGGGAGAAGATATTTGCAGGTTATGTCTCTGACAAAGGTTTAACAACCAGAATCCACAGATAACTTAAACATATTAGCAAGAAAAGAACATGTGATCCCATCTCAGGGTGGGCAAGGGACTTGAAGAGAAATGTGTTTAAAGAAGACAGGTTCATGGCCTACAGACATATGAAAATATGCTAATTATTCTTAGTCATCAGAGAAATGCAAATCAAAACCACTTTGAGATATCATCTAAACCCAGTAAGATTAGCCCACATCACAAAATTCCAAAACCAGAGATGTTGGCGTGGATGTGGAGAAAAGAGAACACTTCTATGCTCCTGGTGGGAATGCAAACTAATACATTCCTTCTGGAAAGATGTTTAGAGAAGACTTAGGGATATAAAAATAGACCTACCATTCAATCCTACAATTCCTCTACTAGTATATATCCAGAAGACCAAAAATCACATTATAACAAAAATATTTGCACCAGAATGTTTATTGCAGCCCAAATCATAATTGCTAAGTCATGGAAAAAACCCAAGTGCCCAATGACCCATGAATGGATTAATAAATTGTGGTATATGTACACCATGGAATATTATGCAGCCTTAAAGAAAGATGGAGACTTTACCTCTTTCATGTTTACATGGACGGAGCTGGAGCATATTCTTCTTAGCAAAGTATCTCAAGAAAGGAAGAAAAGTATCCAATTTAGTCAGCCCTATTATGAAACCAATCTGTAGCTTTCATATGAAAGCTATAACCCAATTATAGCCCAAGAATATGGGGAAAGGGGATAGGAAAGGAAGGGAGGAGGATGAGTACAGGGAGGGAGATTGGTGGGACCACATTTATGGCGCATCTTACAAGGATACATGTGAAATTTACTAAATGTAGAATATAAATGTCTTAACACAACAACTAAGAAAATGACGTGAAGGCTATGTTTACCAGTTTGATGAAAACATTTCAAATTATATATAAAACCAGCACATTGTACCCCATGATTGCATTAATGTACCCAGCTATGATTTAATAAAAAAAAATCAGTAAAATAAAAAAAATTATTTATTTATCCACATACTTACCATTTTTAGTGCTCTTCATTTTCTCCTGAAAAGCTCAGTTTCCACCAGCCACAATTCACGGAAAAAAACCCATATAAATGTTAATTTCATCAGTATGTTTCCTGCATCAAAACATAAATTTGCTCCAACATCTATCCAATTTCTATCTGTTTTGTTTGTTTTTCTAGACTTTTAAATATATGTTTTTAAAAAATATTTTGTTCAGAGGGTATAGTTGTTATAATTAACAATAAGTTACTTTGCCATCTCTAGGAAGAAGATAATATTCTTACAAAAAGTGATTTTATCAGTTGTCCATCTTTATTAGCTCTCCAAATACAAATTATTAGAAACACAGATAATTTTCTATAAAAACATTAATATTTTTTGTATCATATATTCCTTTTTAAGGGTTAGAGTATGAAAGATTTTGCTAACATATTAGTGCCTCAATGATTTAGGGAATTGTGACAAGGATACTAATGTGACTACATTTATGAGAAAAATGTATTTTTTTTTTTTCATAGCTAGTTTATATTATGTCCTTGTGTTCAAAGTGAGAGTTCAAATGGTGTATACCTGTTTTGAAAAACATATTTAAAAAGCTACTTTTCTATTTATGTCTTTGCTCATCATATACATGGCATTTGCCGGTGGATACTAAGGTCAGTTTTGTTAACACAGTCCTGTTTTGAGGAGTGGCAATTACTTGCTTAGCTGGTGTATTTAAAGTCATAACCCATCTGATCTTTAGGACATAGATTAAGTAAATGAGGAGTAGCAAGGATGCTAACCCCATAAAAACTTAGCCATAATTTGGCCTTACTAATGTCACCCACTTACTAGAGGACACAATATGCTGATTTATTTGGTGGGATTAATGTCTCTAAAGTCATTATCTTTAAATGCCTCTAAACATGAATGAAATGTATGCATCATCCATATTCCTCGCTCTGTTTGCCATACACTACTTTTCCTTCAAAAGGAGATGGCCTCAACCCCATATCAATTTTCTCATTTCTTGAGCATTATTTTCACCAGAGATTGGTGTGGTCCAGTGGATAAAGGAGCATCTATCATTACAGGTATTCTTTATAGAAAGTCTGCGGACTGGGATTAAAATATCTGTCTGGCTCTTAGGAGATGTGTATGACACTGTGACCCTCAGATATCATGTGAATCTCAATTTTCTTATGTTTAAAATGGAGAAATATAAAATATATTCAAAAAATTTCCTGAAGATTATGTGAAATAATGTAAAGAAAATAATTATGTCATTAATTGTTAAATATTTGTTACATTAAAGGTACTTTTTATTTAATAAGTTTTTTTTTTACCTCATTTGGGTTAAAATCCCCAATGTTACGTATAAACAGTTTCATCTGGCACTTCAATATTTTATGATAAATACTTAGAATACAAACTAGGCAACTTTGCCTATCAACTTCACTAAGTCTCAGTTTCCGCATTTTGATAGTGTTTGGTATTAAGTATCTGTCTTAGAAATGACTAGTGAGACGTCGTGACAAATGTGCCTGGATATCATGGAGCATGGGCCCAGCACAGGGCAACCCTATAGGGCGTTTACTCAGTAATCAGGGTGTGTCAAAGATTTTTCCAAGTAAAATAAAATGACAGGAATAAAATTAAAAATTGTGACATTAATGAAATTAATTACTAAGGACTGAATTTTGTACCTACTCCCAAACTCAGAAGTTGAGGTCTCAATTATAAGGTCCACAGCAGGGTTATTAAGTTCAAATAAGGCTTTTAGAATGAGGTCCTAATACAGCGTAACTGATGTCCTTACGAAAGGAAGAAACACCTTGTGTGTACATGTGAGGGCAACTCTGTGAGGAGAAAGCAACAGGGTGTCCATTTGTAAGCCGAAGAGAAAGGACTTGTAGGAAAGCAGCCTGCTAGCGTGTTGATATTAGATGACAACCTCCGGACCTGTGAGAAAATAAAACTTCTGATTTTTAGGATAACTAGTCTGTGGCTTTTTGTTGTTATGGCAGCCTTGGCAAATCAATATATAAACATTCAGAATTTTATGGGGAGGGGGAACGGCTTTATTTTATAAGGATGGCTTTAGCTGGGCTTCCAAATGAAGAGGGAACTGTAATTGCCAAAATACTCATTTTATTTAAGATATACTCAGAAAATGGCTATTTTAAAGTAATCAGAATAATTACATTAATAATCACTATACTGGTTTTATTGTCATTATATTAATTACCTCATGCATAGTACTTAATTTGATTTTACCAATGTACTGTACAAAAGTTGATAACCTTATTTTACCAGGTTGAAACTGAGGCATAGATTGATAAAAACCATAAAATAAATAAGATGGGGGGAGGGCTGGGAGATGAACTAAGGTATATCTGAGTCTAAGCTCTGTATGCTTCATAATTTTATTATTTCCAAATTCATAGCATATCATATATCTTGTAACTAAAATATTTTTTGGTCTTATATCCTAAATTTTAGTTCAGAAATTATGGTCACTACTGCAAGATTTTATATTATGTTGGTGAAGTACACAGGAGAAATCAGAGATATCTTTTCTGGGAAGTTAATTGTTGGTTCATTAAGAAGACTCATACTTTTAGAAAGAAATGATATTAAATAATACTATAAGCAACTTATCCAAAAAAATTTAAATATGCATATTAATTACACACACAAATATGTGCATGAGTGCAAAGAATTTGTTAGAATATTAAAAGTCAAAAAATTGATGTGCAAAAAAATAAAAAATAAAACTAAGACTAAAAAAAAGAAAAGCAGAATTTTTAAGATAGACTTGATATAGAGGCAGGGAGAAAGTTTTTAAAATAATAGACATATTATAGTATACACAGAAATCCTGTTTAGTTGATAGACTAACATGCTTTAGTCATACATCAAGTCTATTTAGAAAACTGAAATTGAGTCTATGCTGCCTTAGCTAAAACATATCCCTGTGGGTGTATACTGCAATGAAACTTTATGTTAATCAATTCTGCTTAGTTTCTTTGCCTTTCTATATCCTAACGGATATATTTCTTAATAGATTTCAAGCAATCTATACACAAATGTCCCTACTATCTCTGATTCTTTAGGGATTTAGTAATATTTTGCCACATTTTTCAATGGGAAATTTTTCTGATTAATGAGGGATCCTAGTGGTTCATGATATTTTTTCATTTTGATTGAATGAAGGGGAATGAAGTGGCAAGAATAAGTGATTCTCCTGTTAAATCTTAAAACTCTTAATATGAATTGGGATAGTTTTTCACAAAGAATTTTGGGGATCTGATAAGTATCTTACTAAAATGCAAAAGTGTACATCTGTAGGCATATCCAATTATTACTTTGTTTTAATTACAAACATTAAGCATGGTTATAGGATAGTGTTTTCAACCTTTTTTATCTCATGGCACACTTGAATCTATACTTAAACTTCCATGACACACTTAAATTATGTTGATTAAAAAAAAAAAAAAAAAGTAAAGAAAAAGAATATACTTACTGTGCTTTGAACTGTTTTCAAAATTAATTTCATTGATGATCTTTAAAATTTTTTATAGCACACAGTTGAAAATCACTGTCATAGGATGTGATAAAATTTGTATTGTTATTCTTAATATGGGAATGCATTGATTATGTAATTCCTATCAAGAGAACCTGGGTAGGACTTACACTGCACCATATTATTTTGGAAATTTCATGTGAATGAGAATTGGAGGTGTTCAGGCTTTTGCAGAGGATTAAGAATAAGTGATGAGAGGCACCAAAATGAGTAATGTTCACTTATCAAAAAAGACTAATTGTGTTGGTGATTAAAGGCTTTTAGAATAGGCTATTCATCTACCATTACAGTATGGAAGATAGTCTGAAAAGTTTGACACTACAAAAGAATTTATTATGGGTCCAGTGATGAAGTAAGGCTGATATAAGAGAAAAATTTCTGTATGTGAGGAAGAAAGAAAAGATTTGTATAAAATATTACTTTGTTTTAATTACAAAGATAAATCATGGTTGTAGGCTGTGATAAAATTTTTATTGTTATTCTTAAGATTTGTTACTTTTAAAAACCATTTATTGACTTTTAAAAAAATGTGTTGCTGTTATCTGTGTTTGCAATTGTTGTGGAGTGATAGAATTTTTTGATGAGTTTATTTTTTATGCTATATTTTAATCCAATATAAAATACAGCTATTTCATAATGAGTATGTATTATTTATATTATGGAAAACACAAAACTATTTCAGGGCAATATATATGTATATAAACAAATAGATAATAATATTTTTAAATCTACCTAACTTGTTTATTTTTATTCATTGGATTTTTATGTTATTAAGTAGGTTAATAACATAAAGTTGTATTTTTATAACTTCTCAAAGGCTAATTGTTTAAGTAACTAAATTCATTAGAAATTTTTTTTAATCTATTCAATAATATGAAATTATATTCTTAGATTTCGAATGAATGAAATAATTTTGGGGATCAGATACGTATAGTCACATATTTTTATCTCTCTGTGCATTAATTGTCTGGCTAAATAACAGTGCTAATTGACACTATGATATTTAAATATTCCAAAAGGATTTTTGTTTCTTTTTACTTGTTTGTGCAATTTTCAATACAATGTCGGAAATCTAGAGCAAAAAAAACTGTTTTAATTAGAAATCAAAACAATGGTGAAATCAAAAAAGAAAGAATGGAAAGCGTTTATCTAATAGCTTTCATTGTACTAAATGATAGAAAATAGTTCAGCACTGAAGCACTGTAATATCATCAATATCCTACAAAAGTGTCTGTTTCTTCTTACACTGTGATCAAGAAGCAAACGCTGCAGTTGCCCGATCAGTAGCTGGTTCTTCCTGTCCTGCCCTACCAACGGAATCATGACTGTTTTCAAGGTGGCAGTGTGTCATGTTGAAAGCTCTCATTCTGCTCTGCATGTGACGCAGTATCAGTAAATATGACACCTGTTGTACAGTCTGGGATAGTTTTGCTTTTCTCCAGCAGGTACTGCCTCTTCCCCTCCATCACTTCTTGGTCTTGTCATCTTGAATGGGAGTGCAGTACTTAGAGGATTAGCAGCCATCCTGCAACCATGAGGTAAACAGCCACATACCAATGAGGGAAGAGCAGAAAGGTAAAGGAGACGTGGTTTTGGTAATACTTTTTTTTTTTTTGCAGTTTCTGGCCGGGGCCGGGTTTGAACCCACCCCTCTGGTATATGGGGCCGGCACTCTACTCCTTTGAGCCACAGGCACCGCCCTTTGGTAATGCCTTTTAAAAGCTGAGTCTTCCTCTGGACTTGTATTTACGTGGAGACATAAATGCAAGCTGATGTGTCTCACAGTTCCAGTTCAGTTGGAGCTGAACATGATCTTAACTAGGAAATACTAATGTGGGGGCTTCAAAAGGAAGCCTGGAGGGCCGAAACATCAAGATCTCCAAACAATTAATAATTCTTTGATTTAATATTGTCCTCAGAACAGGCAAGATAGACCCCTATGAACCCTGTAGTAATATTTCCCTACATTGTGTGACTTGGTGTCTTTAAAGCAAAAAGTGTCTGCGTCTAAATGCCATGAAGATTTTCAGATTGCGCTACTTTCAGTTGTGAGATGGATGCTGCTTCGGAGATGAGGTATCTGAGCAGTAGAAGCACAATACATTAAGTAAGAACAAATATAAATTAGTTTGTTAAAACTGTCTTCTCAAATAGCTTACGTGGGAGAGGATTTGAGGCAGAGTCTCACTCTCTCTCCCTTCCTCACCCCTAACTCACTGTCACCCAGTAGAGTGCTGTGGTGTCATGGCTCAGACTCTTGTACTCAAGAGGTCTTCTCACCTCAGCCTCCCGAGTAGCTGCGACTACAGATGCTTGCCATCACGCCCAGTTAGTTTCCTAATTTGGGTAGAGACAGGGGTCTCCCTCTTGATCAAGCTGGGCCTGAACTCCATAGCTCAGGCAATCCACCTGCCTGGGACTCACAGGGTGCTAGGGTTACAGGAGTGAGCCCCATGTGGCCTGGACTAGGTTTTTTTCCTTTCTTGGTGTTGCTGAGTATTCGTTTTGTTGCTTCTTTTCAGATTCGAAATTCTGCTAGAAGAATTAAAACCTTAACACATTTTAAAGCAAATCTGCCAACTCTCCCCACTTCATAGGAAGCGGTATATGACAGACGAGCACAGATGGAAGTGATGAACAGTTCAATGAGTAGTATTCAGTATTTAGTTTTAAATCTGCATTTATTAAGACATTGAGGATGACAAACTTATGTGATAGACATTTAAGGACACCAAAATGAAGACCTTGCAGACTATTATAATTTTAAGGTAGACATGGCACTAAGTCAGGAATCATCAAGACAACACCAAAAATGTTAGAGTGCGTTTTTTATTTTACTATTTATTTATTTATTTATTTATTTATTTATTTATTTATTGAGACAGAGTTTCATTCTGCCACCCTGGGTAAATGGTGTGGCATCATCATAGCTCAAAGTAATTTCTTGGGCTTCAACAATCTTCTTGCCTCACCATCCTGAGTAGTGGGGAGTCCAGGCAGCCATCACAATGCCTGGCTAGTTTTTCTATTTTTAATAGAGACAGAATCTCTTTCTTGCTAGGTTGGTTTCAGACTCTTGAGTGCTCACGTGATCCTTCTGCCTCCCAGAGTGTTAGGATTATAGGTGTGAGCCACCGTGTCCCGCCTAGAGTGAGTATTTTGAAACTAAGTTAAACGGATGCAATGTTTGCAACACTCACGACAAATCAGGATTTCAGATACTTATATTAAAAAATCTTACAAATTAATACGTATAGATGACTGATTCTTTACTCCCTCCAAAATGAGCAAATGGCAGCAATGGAAAATTCATACAAAAAGATAGAAATGCTACTCACCCTTTGGAAAGTAATGTGATGGAGCTCTCTGTCACTTCTGTACTTGGCCTTTTCAGGACGTGACTACAAAGTCCCTGTAGAGACAATGTTATTCAAAAACTCCTTCAAAATTGTTAGAACAGGTTTATATTTAGCTGCTTATTAAATCTTAAATTTATCCATAGTGTGACATTTGCTTAAAGAATTCATTCTGGATGAATTAAATCCAAAGATGATAACCAGGACTTTTTCTCGGGCTAAATCTAAAGGTAGGCAGATGCTACCAACTTTCTGATTAGTGATTTACTGATCTAAACCCTGGGAAACTCTGGGCTGTGAAATGATGACTGACTGTGTCTATTTTTGTTTCAGCTCAAGAGTGGTCATATCGCTGTTGTGCTGCACAGCAGCTTCACATTTAGCTCTCAAGAAAGGAGCTTGACAGGGTTATGCACCTTACTTTCCAAATTAGTAGTAAGGTTTAATGTTTTTCCTTTCCAAGGGAATTTGCATTTCAGTAAGTAATCAGGATTTAGACAATTAATGAAGAACTGATGTATAAGAGTAGGACTTCACATAGTATTGGGGTGTGTGTGTAGAAGGACAGGAGTTTTTGCAGTCTCCAGACGGCCAGGGAAACATATGCTTCCCTTGACCACACTGGTAAGTAGATGGGGACACTGAAGATTTCTTACACTGGCTATTCTACAAGAATGAAGAAAGAAATGACATTTGCTAATTTATTTTTCTATTATTCAGCCATCCCTGGTTCTACTTTTTCCTCTGAATATTAACCCCACCTCCCATCCTACACTCATAGTTCTCTTTTTTGGAGCTAGTAAACCTCATGCTAAAGAAATGTCCTGTGAGATGATTTAACTGGTAATCCCAAATTGATTATTATTCCAGATAGACAAGTTATGAAAAAAATCTTATATGCCCTAGCCACTCTTTGCTTGATGCAGAGTGGAGAGCAAAAAGTAGTAGTCAGTGTGCAAATAAACCAATGTTTTGGCCTTCACAATAATAACAAAAATATATCAACTAAAGATAGTTTGATTGAAGGTAAAAAAAATCGCTTCATTTTTCTAAATAAACTTTGTTCGGTGAAAACCTTCAGTGATCTCACTGGGGCATGTGGAGTGGACGTGAGGGCTGGATATTTCCACTTCACTTTCAGACACATTCCTGCTGATAACCCAAGTTTCAGCTGAAACCTTAGTCCTCACAGAGTGCTTAGGCGATCAATATCAGGGGTTTAGAACAAAGGTTACCCTTCAGTAAATTATCTCTGCAGTTTCTAGACCAGTTTTTTTTTTTTTTTTTTTTTTTGCGCACTTCAGTGATTCTGTTGCTGAAGAAATTATAGTGTAGAATAGACATATTCTGTTGCTGAAATTATAGTATAGAATATTTAAACTAGTAGCTACTTGGCCAGACATAATAAATAGTATTACAAATAAGGCCGAGTGGCTTTTAATGTGAATGCTATTATGATTTATATGTGTATACATTTATATCTCTATGTACTATAAATAGGCTCTTAAGCAGACTAGAACATTTAGAGTAAGTCAGGATATTGCTTTGGTCTGTGCTGTTTGTACCAGTTATAGAAATCCGGGTCTAGCAATCAAAGTATAAGAGTTGTTCGTTAGACATTGGATCTAATTTTAGAATATAATTTTTGTTTATTAGAGGGAAGACGTTCTTTGCTTTTGATAGAAATGTAAAAGGGAGCAAATTAGGAATCCACAAGTAATAATTTAAATGATATATATGTTTATATCTAAATAGGGATAGAGATATAAATGTCTACATATATAAATCATAATAGCCTTCACATTAAAAGCCACTTGGCCACATGTATGATGTAATTCCTTCCCTTTGCATTTTGCTGCTGCTAAGTAATAAATATAGTTGGTATGGTGTGGTGGAAAGTGTTTTCTGCTGAGAGTCAGAAAACCTCAGTTCAAATAGACACAGAGAATCTTTCATGTTTTCATTTCTAAAAGTAGCTCACAGTCAGCTCTTTGATTTCAGAGGCCCCTGGGCTCTAACACACTCTACTACATTTGATAATCTGGTATCTGTACAGTGCTATATGTAAAGAACAATGAATATAATTTGAACAGTTCCAAATAATCATTGCTTTTGTGAGTGAAATGCATATTTGTATCAATTCTGGAATATTTAAGAACTGAAAAATAATTCTTAAAATAGAAAAAAAGTCTTCTGAAAACATAGCTTGCACTCATGCAAAAATATAAGGATATTACGGTTACACCTGCAAAAATATATAATAAATATATAAATTGTTTAATGCAAAAAGAAACTAGAAATCAACCAAGTGAATGAGCTATAGTGATGGGCTTCTAAAAAAGTTTATTTTTTAATCTTAATATTCTTGTTATGAGACCATGCTGATTTTTATTAAATTAAAAAGGCAAAAGTACTTGGTAACTGTTAAATATCACATTGTTCTTGAAAAATGTCTACAAAGGAGATTGGTTATCCAAATACCATCTCAAAAACCATTTAGTTTCAGTTTGGAAAGTCATTCTTTACTGTTATAAATTTTTTTTCTTATAGTTGTATTCTTTCATATAGATGCATCAGTATACAATTTTTTCCTGAAAATTTTAACAGTATAAAAATTGGTGATTAATACCCAATAGAGAATGCTGCCATTTTGATGGTTAAGGGGGTGGACTCACATTGTCTCAGACCACTGCCTGCCTAAGGAATTGCATCTTAGAGATTTGTTTGAGTTGGTGAAAATTGCCCGAACCCGGCTGGGACCAAATACTCCTCTTTTCATTTGGTCTAAAATATTATACAAGGGAGAGATAAATTTTGAAACAGTTAATGAGAATGCACTATGTTTAATTAGCTTATGGGTGCCAACACACATTTTTCTGGATGGAAATGTTTAGTGATCTCTTAAAAATGTTGACAAAGATGTTGCCAATTACATCTAAAATAAAAAATTCAAACTTTATAAGGTAGCTTTCTGGTGACTACAATAAACTCTGCATCACTTATATGATATTTATAATTTGAGACATCAAGAATAGTGGGGCTTAAGTTGAAATCCCTAAGTTTTGCCGAGTATTTGCTTAGAATTATTAATTGCTCCAGGTTTGGCATGCCAGTAAAGTTCATATGAAACTTAACTAGGGCTAGCTGAACACTTGGCATTTATCCTTGGAAAAAATTCATCTTGAGTATGCTTAAAGGTCTGTGAACCTCAAGAAACCTCTGAGTGACCCTTCCTACAGTGTGGTGGTTTCTAGTGATATTTGAAACCAAGAATGTATTGCGAAGGGTTTGGGTTTCACTTGGAAAGCCATATCTAATCCTAGGTACTGCCTAATGAATTAAGAGGCTGGTCCTCCTTGGATTCTCATAAAGGCAGAGCTATGCATACAATTTATGACTTTCACTCCAGATAAATTGCACCTCTTAATTACTCATTTAAAAGTATCTAATGTGGATTTTTAGTGTTCTTTCTGTGTGTAATCTTTTTATTCTGTCCCCACTGTCATCTAAAGCATGCACACACTGAGTCTACCATTTGAAGCTATAGCAAAATTTCTATTAAATATAAATAATTATTACAACAGATAATTATTTTATAACTGTCATTACACACTCTAAAAATATGCAATGTATTTTGTAGACAGGATATGCAAAGGATAGCAAGTTTTGACTATGTGGGTTCTAGCAATGTAACTACCTTTCAAATAACAATTGGTTGGTCTTCGAGTGGTGACTGGGATACAGGCACATCCAGCTTTCTCGCTCTCTTTTTATCCACACAAGGACACAAACAGACCACATACAAACTGCTGCATATAGGAGTTATCCTTCCCAACTGGGGAAAATTAGTCAGTGACTATCAACATGAGAAAATAAAAAATGTTACCAAAGGTTAAAAATTACGGGCAAAGCTGATTTTCAAGGAAGGCACACATCATTGAAAATGGGTTAGAGACACAAATTGTAATACTCTTCTTTGTTTTCCTTTTTGCATCAGCTGTAGAGGCTTTTTTTGGCCAGAATAGTTTTTTAAAACTTTCTTTTTTTAAGATTTTATCGGTCATATTTGTGATTTTTTATATCTCAAATTGTTAGTTAAAATGCCGAGATCTTTGGACATTCTTTGTGTTAAATCTGTTTTGACATGATTATTTTAGGGTATGTTTTCTATTTAAGGAATCGATAGAAGACACATTAGGAAAAGTAATCAATATGAGAATTGGTAAGAAAACGTATGTATATATTTTTTTCCATTGTCTTTGGTCATTTTGCAGCCACAGAAAATAATGTTTATGTTGATGACTGATTCTGCCTACCAGAGAATTAAAGACAAGCTCTACTGGGGTCAAAAAAGAAAATAAATCCTAATGAGGGAAGAAGTAGCCTTCCAACTTTGATATATGGACTTCAATAGTTTCTTTTCTACTAATTTATTTTTGATCTTATACAGCCATGTATGGTTGGTCATTTAATTTTTTAATCTTTAAAAAATAAATATAACAATAAAATAGTTTTGTTGACTGATGTTTTGGCTGATGAGATATGCTCTGTATTTACACAGTATTTTCCACTCAGATGACAGATCTGTGTATAGACTTACCAGGGCAAAGTGTCCAACTTTAATTGGTCCCATTAGATTTTAAGTTTTGACCCATGATATTTCATGAACAAGTAGGAATCAGTCTCAAAAGTCATTCAGGTACTCCTGATGGATATGAACCTAACTATAATCGGTATTATATGGTCTTCTCATTATTGTAGGCAGTAGAAGGAAGAATGTGTTTCTTATAAAATTTTGAGGACAGATACTTCTTTTCAATTGTAAGGCAGTTGTTAACAAAGGCAAGCACATACTCAGGTCAAAGGAATGCAGAGCCTGGGCTGTAGGCCTGCAGTGCTCTGGGTGATAACCTCATACGCTAAGGCACACCTTTGTTCGTGAACTTGCGCTCTAACTTCCAGTATGGTTACACATTTTTCTTTCTTTTTATAATAATAAATGTATCTTTATTTATTTTTTCCAGATTAATATGAGGTTACAAATGACTTGGTTACATTGTGTTTCTAAGATAAAGTTCAAGTTGTAGTTAAGTCCTTTATCCAGCGGGTGTGCTGCATACCCTTACTTTGTACCCATTAGGTGGGAGTTTACCAAGCCCCGTGCTCCTCCCCTTCCTCCTGTCCATCCTTTCCCTTATATCCACTTAAATATACTTGTGTTTGCTCTTATGTAGTTGTTTTTCTATTGGTTTCATATTAGTATTGAGTACATTGGATATTTGTTTTTCCATTCTTGTGATACTTTACTAAGAAGAATGGTCTTCAACTCCATCCAGGTTAATACAAAAAATGTGAACTCTCCATCTTCTGATGGCTGATTAGTATTCCATGGTATACATACACCACAGTTTGTTAATCCATACCTGGGTTGATGGGCACCTGGGTTGCAGCTATGTCTAGGCAATTCTGAGTTGAGCTGCAATAAACATTCTCATGCAAATGTCTTTATGATAAAATTATTATTTTTTTCTCCTGGGTAGATACCCAGAAAATGGGATTGTGGGAGCAAATGGAAGGTCTACTTTTAGTTCTTTGAGGATCTTCCGTATTTCTTTCCAAAGAGGTTGTATTAGTCGGCAGTCCCACTAGGAATGTAAAACTAATTCTTCTCTGCACATCCACATCAGCATCTGCAGCTTTGGGACTTTGTGATGTGGACTATTCTCACTGAGGTTAGGTGATATCAGAGAGTGGTTTTCATTTGCATTTCTCTGATAATTTGGAACAATGAGCATTTTTTTCGTGTGCTTGTTGGCCATTCATCTGTCTTCTTCAGAGAAGTTTCAGTTCAAGTTTCTTGCCCTTTATAAATGGGATTGTTTGCTCTTTTTTGTTGATTAATTTGAGTTCTCTATAGATTCTAGTTATCGGTACTTTGTCACATTCATATCATGTAAATACCTTCTCCCAATCTGAAGGGTGTCTATTTGCTTTAGTTGTTGTACCCTTGGCTGTGCAGAAGCTTTTTAGCTTGATCACGTCCCATTTATTTATTTTTGGTGTTGCTGCAATTGCCAAAGGAATCTTCATAAATTCTTTTCCCAGGACGATAGTCTAAAGAGTTTTTCCCACACTTTCTTTTGGAATTTTTATTGTTTCATATTTTAAATTTAAATCTTTTATCCAATGAGAGTCAATTTTTGTCAGTGGTGCAGGTCCAGTTTCAGACTTCCATATGTGGCTAACCAGTTATCCTAGCACTATGTATTAGATAAGGATTCTTTTCCACAGTGATATTTTTGTTGAGTTTGTCAAGATCAGATAGTGATATGTAACTGATTCATCTCTAAGTTCTCTATTCTATTCCATAGATCTATACCTCTGTTTTTGTGCCAGTACCATGCTATTTTGATTGCTGTACTCTTGCAGTTTGATCTGACATTCTGGTAACATCATACCTCCATATTTGATTTTATTTCTTAAAATTGCATTGGCTTTTTGTGTTTTTGTCTCATTTCATATGAAACAAAGTACTATTTTTTCAAGTTCTTGAAAGTATGATGTTGGTGCTTTAGTTGGGGATTGCATTAAATCTGTAGATAGCTTTGGGTCGTATGGACATTTTTAACAATGTTGATTCTTCCTAGACATGTGCATGGTATGTTTATCCACTTGTTAATCTCTTCTGCTATTTCTTTTCTCAGAGTTTCATGGTTTTCTTTATAGAGATCCTTCACATCCTTTGCTATGTATATTCCCAGGTATTTCATTTTCTTTGAACCTCAGAATAAACACTCATGTGGTAGTTTTTATAAGACCTAAAATGCATGTGTGGTAGTTATGAGGGGGCAGGTCATGCAAATTTCCCAATTTTCCTATAACATTTTAGTAAGTAATTTTAGTAAATCAGATGCTTTTTTTTTCAATGGAGGATACAAAGAAATAGGTTACAGTGTTTGCATTTATTAGGTAAGGTCCCTGTTATAATTGTGTTCCAACCCCCAGAGGTGTGCCATCCACCCTAACATTGTGTCCATTAAGTGGGAACACCACCATCCCTATCCCACCTGCTGCCCTCTCTTCATTCCCTCCTTTCCACACCCCACTTTGAATTGATTTGAGTTTTTCTCTTATGTAGGTGTGTAATAGATCATCTACTGGCTTCATATTAGTATTGAGTACATCAGAATCTTATTTCTCCAGTCTTATGATACTTTACTAAGAAGAATGTGTTCCAACTCAGTCCAGGTTAATACAAACGATGTAAAGTCTCCATCTTTTTAAATGGCTGAATAGTGTTTCATGGTGTACATGTACCACAGCTTGTTAATGCAGTCCTGGGTTGGTGGACATTTAGGCTGTTTCCACAGCTTGGTAATTGTAAATTGAGCTGAGATAAACAGTCTAGTGCAAATGCCCTTATGATAAAATGACATTTTTCTTCTGGGTAGATGACTAGTAGTGGGATTGCAGGATCAAATGGGAGAGTGTAATTTGAATTCTTTGAGGGTTCTCCATACTTTCTTCCAAAAAGGTTGTGTTAGTTTGGGTGCAGATCCCCAAATCAGATGCTTTTGATTTGACTTCTCTCTGTGTTATCAAGGTGATGCCTTATCCTTCCACCTGGAAGTCATTGGTGTGCCCCTCTGATTGCCATTGATGATTCCTGTTACATTACAATCTACTAATTAAAGTAATTATATGAATTAGTATTTTAATGCACTTTTATGCTTCATTTGCATAATTTTCATAACATACTATTTCTATACAACCTAATTCATTAATTAGCTGTATAGGTCTCAAAATTGTTTCTAAACTTTCTACTCACAACTATCTACTTTGTAGCATGTGGCTAATTGATTTAAGTTATAATGTGCTATGTTTTGCTAAAAGACAAAGTTATTTCTCATAAAATAATTTTATTATGAAATTTTCAGGAGTAGAAAGTTTGCTTTTTGAGAAAAGTATAAGCAGATGATAATATATAATGTGATATTATATAGAAAACAGATGAACCTTTTAACTCATTGTTGATGATAAAGGCGTTTAACTGAAACAAAGAATAGATTAGGCCTGTCACAGTCCATTACATTATCATTACCTCTTGCTACAGTCACTATCAGAAATAATTTCATTTTAGAAAAAAAAAATGCAAAAAAACTCTTTGGCTAACATGCTGTAATTAAATCATTCAAAGAATTTTTTTCCTGGCTCAGCACCCGTAGCACAGTGGTTATGGCGCTGGCCACATATACCCAAGCTGGTAGGTTCGAACCTAGCCCAGGACAACTAACCAACAATGACAACTGCAACAAAAAAATAACTGGGCGTTGTGGTGGGTGCCTGTAGTCCCAGCTGCTTGGGAGGCTGAGGCAAGAGAGAATCGCTTAAGCCTAAGAGTTTGAGGTTTCCGTGAGCTGTGACGTGACAGCACTCTACTGAGGGTGACATAGTGAGACTCTGTCTCAAAAAAAAAGAGAATTTTTTTCCTCACTATGGCTTACAGGTAAATTAATTTTTTATTAATAAATGTTGTCATACTTTTTCTGTGAATATAGAATCAGAAACATTGTTTTTTTTAGAGACAAAGTCTTACTTTGTCACCCTTGGTAGAGTGCTGTGGCATCACAGCTCACAGCAACCTCCAGCTCTTGGGCTTAGGTGATTCTCTTGCCTCAGCCTCCCAAGTATCTGGGACTACAGGTGCAGACCATAACACCCAACTATTTTTTTGTTGCAGTTTGGCTCGGGCCAGGTTTGAACCCATCACTCTTGGTATATGGGGCCGGCACCCTACTCATGAGCCACAGGCGCCACCCAGAATCAGAAATATTATTGATGGAGGGACTCAAGATCACCATGAGTACCAAATCTATGGATAGTTTTCTTAAGGCAGAGTGTTCATTCGTTATACTCAAAGGGGAGGGTTTATAGGAAACAGTGTTCAAAGAGCTTGGCATAGGGACTTTATGTATTTATGGTTGGTTTTGGAGCAAACTACTTATCTAAACTGATTGGAACCTAGGAAGGTTTCTGGAGGAATAATTTAAAGATTCCTTTCTGCTTCTTTTAAGTTTGTTTCCCCTTGTCTTGGAGGTTTTTATGATAGAATAACAGGCAAAGTACACAATTTATTAAACTCATCTAAGTGGAAAGCAGAGTCTAGGAAGCTTTTCATACTTTTCACTAATTCACAATTTCTTGAGGTAGGTACTGTTATTGTTATCATTCGACTTTTAGAGATGAAGAAACTGATGTATTGAAAGTTTAAGTAGTTTCTTTAAGGAGGTAAAATTTGTTAGTTTCAGAACAAAGATTACAATGTGAGTTTTTAGGATTTCACACAAATGCAGCATAGAGGAGCAAGGGCTCCAGAGATACACCCTTGGATTAGAAATGAAGTATATCAAAGCATCGTGTTGTACATCTCAAATATATACAATTAAAAAACAGAAACATCTTGCCTGTTTTGAATTCTCTTAACTGTGTTAACTTGAATAAATTACCAGATATTTTTTGTGTCTTAGCATCCTCAAGTGAGACTAGTAATTATTTAATATACATTCAAAGAATTTAGGACTTAACACATAGTAAATACTTAATAAATATTAATTGTAATACTAAAATTTCTTTGAAGAATTTTATTATGTCTTAATTCAGTGTACTTACATAAATTATATGCATAAATACAAGTGTTCAGACTTTCATATTTGAAATAATATTTCAAGAATGACTTCATTATATCCTAAACATAATATATATCTTATCTTTTTGTGCAGAATAAGAGGAGAATGCTGTTTTCTTTGATAACATAAAATGTCACTTTTCCATACAACAGGCAAATGCTTGATTTCAAAAGGCCAAATCTATAACTATTGTCCAACTTGATTTATTTGAGCCTATTTTAATCAGGACTGCTTTGCCATACAAACTAAATTGCTTTAAGGAGGATCCCTCTCTCTGGGAAGTGTATTATCATCTTGGCATTTCATGTCTGTTGAAGAGCCTAATTTATGCTCACACAGCAGGATGCTTCCTTCACTGTAATTGGGCTTCTGTTAGTTCTTCTCTTATGTTTAGGGCAGAACCTTCCTGGGAGGAAGGAGTAAAATGGTGAACCATGACAAAGGATAAGTGGGTCTATGTGAATGTAAGTTAAAGAGACTCGAGAGAGCTCCCTGATAATTAGCCTCCCTATGCAATCCAACATATACCCAGGTTAAGTCTATAGGATCAGAATCACTATGGGTAACAAACACTGTGTTGATTTGAGTAGAATTTGCAACTCTCATCCAAGTCTTTGCCTCACAACATTCTAAGAAAACAGCAGCTGTCTGGCCTAGCTGAGTAAAAGGAGTATGAGAGCAGATAGGAGACTTATCTGAGGTTCTGTACCTTATGTTAGTGGTAGAACCAAAGATTCCACAACCCAGTTCTTCCTATTCCAAATCCTTCCTGTGATCAATATTAAATAAAGCTTTTTGAATTGCTAGCCAATGCACCAATGCTTATGGAGGATTAGTACACATGATGAAGAGCATTCAGGGACGATTTCACAAAGCTACGCAGGGGTCCTCAAACTGCAGCCCGCAGGCCACATGAGGTGGTGTGATTGTATTTGTTCCCATTACGTCTTTTTACTTCAAAATAAGATATGTGCAGTGTGCATAGGAATTTGTTCATAGTTTTTTTTTTTTTTTTTTTTTTTTTTTTTAAAATATAGTCCAGCCCTTAAACGGTCTAGGGACAGTGAATTGGCCCCCTGTTTAAAAAGTTTGAGGATGCCTGGTCTAGGGCCTCAAAGTCCTTTGCTTCTACCATGTTGAAGAAAGAAAAAGGAATATGGAGGATGAAGCCTTTGGCCAGGGACACACA
>CAUYPK010111140.1:0-32012 GCA_963574355.1 Loris lydekkerianus | reverse complement strand
TCAGGATTTATAAACATTTATTTATAAGACTTTACTGCCTTAAATGGGGTTTTCACTTAATTAAATGTGCCATTAAATATTGTGGGTTAAATAGTTCAGTGGAATACAGTTCAGTTCAGCTGCCTACCTCTTCAGCTCAGTCGCGTCTTGTGGACTGAGCTGAAGCACCGCCCCCTCAAGCAGAGGGCAGAAGACGACTGGAGACTACATGCATTTGATTAGGTGTACGCGCCCCGAATCAAATAACATGTATGACCCGAGTATTAGCCGAGTTCGGGTTTTTCGGCGCAAATTTTCAGCTCAAAAGCTCGGCTTATACTCAAGTATATACGGTAATCATTGACAGTTTGCTGTGGAAGATAAAGACAGTGGCTGCCTTACATTTCATCCCATTCCCATTGCAACCACATTATGATGGCTGTATTATCAGTCTGATTAGTTTGTAATTACCTTTTATGGGAAACTGCTGTACCATTTGGATCCATAGCTTCAGAACCTCTTTTTCTGTTTTCCTTTTTAAATTTTATTTATTATGGTTATATAGTAGTTACATATCTTCATGGAGTACATGTGATGTTTTGATACAGGCATACAATGTGAACTAATCAAATTGGAGTATTTGGGATATTCACCATCCCGGGCATTTATGATTTCTTCAGGTTGGTAACATTCCAGTTCCACTCTTTTAGTTATTTTCAGGGGTGCCCTAACTTATTGAGGATTGCTGTCACTTTGTTGTGCTATCAAATATTGTTCATTCTATCTAACTATATTTTTGCATTCATTAACCTCCTCGCTTCATTCTGCCTGCTTGCTGCCCTTTTCAGCCTGTGGTAACCATCATTCTACTCTCTTCTCAATCGATTCCCCATGACATCAATTGTTTTTACTATTTAGCTCTCACATGTGAGTGAGAACATGTGAGATTTGTCTTTCTGTGCTTGGCTTATTTCACTTAACATAATGTCAAACGTCCTTTTTCATAGGAAATTTTTCTTGTGTGTGCCTTTGAGACTTCTGGGGTTGATTTGGCTTTTTGATTGTTCATTTGTCCACTTCCCTATTTAAGGATAATCTCTTCTGTTTGCTGTATCTCGTCTAACTTTCACTGATTTTAGTTTTCCTTTGCACTTGTTACTTTTTCATGCTTGCCCCCTTGTTATTGCCCCTATTTTTACGTAGAGTTCATTATACTTCTGTCTCTCACATGGTTTCCTTCTCTTTGTGATGATTTTATTTCATCTATTTTCTAGATGTGGTCACTGTACCTTTCTTCTCTTTCATTATTTCACTCTTACTTCACCTTCTATATTGATTCTTTGATATTCTCCAAACCTCCAAACCAAAAGAGTTAATAGTATAGAGAAATATTTATCTGTAGTCACCTCCATTTCCAATCCCCTGAAGTGTCCTGATTGCTTTTTATATTCCCTTTTGAGTTTTTTTTGGTGGGAGACCAGGAAGCATAATGGTAACCACCTGTAGATGCCATGTTTGATCTTTGCCAAGTACAAGTCAACTCTGAGTGACTTTCTGTTTGCTCACCACTAGTTTGAGTAGAAGCACCCGTGCAGGGAGTAAATTCAAAGTAGAACAGATTCTCTCTCACTAATGTGCCTTATGCTCTCTTGAAGAATGTTGGGGTGACTTCTAGTGAAGATTCTTCACTAAGTTGCAATTTGTTTCTCTACTTTTTTCCTCTTGTTTCTTCTGTTTCACCTCCACTCTGATAAGGATCTTTAGGTTGCAAGGAGCCAAAACTCAGCCAGGATGGATGTTTGTTTGTTTGTTTGTTTGTTTGTCTGAGACAGAGTCTCACTCGGTTGCCCTGGTAGAGTGCTGTGGTGTCATAGCTCACAGCAACCTCCAACTTCTGGGGTCAAGTGATCTTCTTGCCTCAGCCTTCTGAGTAGCTGGGACTTCAGGTGCCTGCTACTACACCTGCATTTCTTTGTCTCTGATGTCATGTCCACTGTCTCAGTCCTTACTTCTCTAAGGAAAGGACGATTGTCTGGATCTCTCAGGACCTGCTCGGACACCTTCAGAAAGGTCTATATCCTGCAAGACAAGTTTGCAAAGATTCATTGACATTTGTTTTTTATAAATTCAATTTGGAACAAATGTCACTGTCTTGGGCAAACTGCCTGTGATTTGTAATGGATGTCATTTCCTAGTTTAATTTAAATCATGTTTTCTCCCCTATATTTTATTCCTTTTGCTCATTTCTATGGGTTTTAGGAAAGAGAATTTACATAGCATTATGTCATGATCTTTTATTGTGTGAATTTCTTGTGACTTCTTGAAGGTGTACAAAAATACAAAGATTCCTAAATTGAATTTGGTAAGTACAAAAAAGTTTTTATAAGTTTTTCCTCAAATTGATGGTAGAAAATCCTAGTTCTCTATAAACTACCGCTATTTGCAATTATTGTTTACAAATGGTATGTCATATTGATTTTTGTCCAGCTTAATACATAAGTAAGCATTCTACCTCAGTAGTCATTAACTATATGTCATAGTGGTTAAATGATGTGCAGACTTTTTGCTACTTTTTCCCTGTCAAAGATAAAGTGGTGGAGGTGTATGTCAGTGAAATTAAGTTCTATGCTTTAAATGGGTGATCTTTTCCCCCCTTTAATGCAATAGACTCTTTCTCCCCTCTAGCAGCGGTTGTTAGAAAGCATTAAATTGAGCATTCAAGATTAATTCCTTGGCAGGTCAAGAGGAGAACAGCATGTAGCCAATCCTACCTTCATGTTCCTTCTTAATGGCTTCAGCACAGTGTGAAAAAGTAAACAGTTGTGACAAGAGATGTAATGGATGAGCTGGGTGTGACAGGTCACCCCAACTGAAGCTCATCCTCTCTTTAAGTATGCTCTATAATGAAGGGTACTAAAGCTTTTGAGGTTATCAAAGACTTGTATTGTAAAATATATTTCTGGCATGAGGAGGGATTTTGAATAATTATATTATGAATGATGGTGCCTAGTGACACCAAAGAAGTAAAAATAAATAATGAAGTGTGCTTATCCCGAACTTTAAGCCCAGGAATTTCTGGCATTAATATGATCCCCCTTCTGTCTTCTCTGTTCCTTCCACAGTTCTCTTTTATGTACAAATGCACTCTATTCCAAATGGTTTTGTTTCTTAATAATTCTTTGGGGAAGAATGATTTTATAATTATGAAGGACAGCGAGATTATAGCATTTTTTTTTTTAAACCAAATCTATCTCATGCCTTTTGGCACACTGAGAACCTACAGATACCTAGGAAATTCAGAGAGTTAGTGGACCGGCTGTCCTTCCCCGTTTCATGGAATTGTAAATAAAAATGAAAGACTTTCCCTTTCTCCCACCAGTCTCCCAATCTTGGGGAGATAGACTAACAAGAAGAAATAAAAACAATGTCCTGTTCACCAACATAAGTTGTGGCTCAACATTGGAGTGAACTATTTCAAAATAAAGCTAAAATATTTCAGGTAGGTTATATTTGCCTACTGGTCAGTTTCTAACAATAATTATAGTTATAGTTAATATCCATTTAGAATTTATAATGTGTCAGGCATATATCATCTAGTTTAATCTTCCCAGACAGAAAATATTCTTTCATTAGTTTACAAAAAGCTGAGATTTATCCAAAGTCATAGAGCCAGAATGAAAACGACACTCTTCCAGACTCCAGGGCCTACAGTTTTGTCTTTATCCTGCACTATTACAGTGGTATCTAATAATGGCAGCCACTGGCTGCTTGTAGCTATTGAACACATATGCTCAATAATGTTGCTCATATGACTAAGAAACCAAGTCATTACTTTTTTTACGTATATGAATTTGATTTTTTAATTTTTTAATTTTTAAAATTTCAGATTAATATGAAGTTATACTGTTTGCATTTGTTTTGTAAAGTCCCTGTCCTGCAACCAAGAGGTTGTGCCCTTACATTGTATCCACTCAATAACACACCCATGTACCTCTCTCCTCCTGTTTCACTCTCCCCAACTTGAATTGAGTTTTCCTCTTATGTGGGTGTGTATTAGTTGACCTACTGGATTCATGTTAGTATTAAGTACATCCATTCTTGTGATACTTACTAAGAAGAATGTGTTTCAATTCCATCCAGATTAATACAAAAGATATAAAGTCTCCATCTTTTTTATGGCTGGATAGTATTCCATGGTATACATATACCACAGTGATTAATCCATTCATGGGTTGATGGGTACTTGGGTTGTTTTCACATCTCAGCAATTGTAAATTGAACTGCAATGAACAATCTAGCACAAATATCCTTATGATAAAATGATTTTCTTTTTTTCCATTTTGGGTTGATGCCTAGTAATGGGATTATGGGATCAGAATGAGAAGTCTATTTTGAGTTCTTTGAGTATTCACCATGCTGCTTTCCACAGAGGCCATATTAGTTTGCAATTCCATCAACAGTGTAAAAGTGATCCCTTCTCTCCACATCCATGCCACTACCTGCAGTTCAAGTTATTAATTTTATTCAGTTTTACATTTAATTAGTCATACGGGACTATCATGTTGATAATACAGCTCTAGTTGGTCTTTCATAAGATTGATTTTTATTTCTGTTATGTGGCAGTAGATGACTGATACACTGAACAAGAACTGTGATATCGCTAACATCCCTCTAACCTTAAAATCTAAAAAAAATAAGAAAAGGTATAATGTGCCTTGTAAGTATGTTTCATTGGCTCTGTGCTTCCCAGAATATCCCCTCCTTAAAACAAACTAACAAGCAAACAAATATTTCACACCCAGTAACCAAGATCAGATTTGCACTTTGCTGTTAACATTTTAATGGTTATTGTAAAAAAGAAAAAAAAAGTTTCATCAACACACAAGTTAGCAAAGTAATGCCTGTTTTTTTCAGAAAATAGTAGGCTTTGTACCTTATTTAAAATTAGCTGATTTTCCTTGTAACCATACTAATCTTTCCTGTTCAGAAGCACCAAGGCAAGGTACCTTTAATTGCTGTTTCCTCCAGCTATCTGAAGGCAAACCCAGAAATCCTTATCCAGGGGTGTCCAACCTATAGCCCACTGGCTGATTTTGTGAAGACCTTTTATTTATTTATTTTTACTAATCAGTTTTTGTTGGAGTTTGTGTACTTAATATATGGTCCCAAACAACTCTATTCTAATGTGCAATAGAGAAAAAAAAAAAAAAAAAGGTTGAATACCCGTATAAAACCTGTAGTTTTACTTTCTCAAAGTTAAGTGATACTCTTCTCAGAAAGCGGAAGTTCCCTGCCTTTTAGATTATTCTTTTGAGAAGTTAAGCTGTATCTAAAGCTATGTGTGAAAGTTTCGACTGATCTACATTTTGCCAGTACTCGGTAATGTCTTTTGTTTTTAATATTAGCCATTCTAGTATGTAATGATTTCTCATTTCAGTTTAAATGTGTATTTCTTGAATGACTGATAAAGTTGAACATAGCTTCTTTGAAAAATCTGTTCAAACCTTAGTTGATATTTAGGAGTTCTTTATAGCCTGTCTATACAGCGTTTTTGGAGATGAGATTTCTAAATATTTCTTTTTAATTTGTGGTTGACTTTTTCATTCTCTTGACAGTGTCTTTCTTAAAGTCCCTAATTTTGATGAAATCCAATTTATCATCTTTTTTTTCTTTTGGTATCACATACCAAGATCTTATTACCTGACAAAGTCACAAAGATTTTCTTCTAAAAATAATATGGCTTTATGTTAACATTTAGGTCTATGAGGTATTGGTGGAATTTCTTCCTTTTTTCCCTTGCATTTAGATATCAAGTTCTTCAAGGAACATTTATGGACAAACTATCAATTTTTCACTAAGCTATCTTTACTCATTTGTAAAAAATGTACTGACCATATTGTGTAGATCTATTTCCAAACTTTCTCTTCTGCTCCATTGATCTATGTTTTTTTTTTTAATTCATGCTCTACTGTTTATTGCTATAGTTAATTACATCTTGAAATCAAATAATATGGTTGCTTTAATTTTATTCTTCAAAATTGTTTGGCAACTTCAGTTCCTTTGACTTTTCATGTACGTGTTAGACTCAGCTAGTTAGTGTCTACAACCTGATTCTGAATAAGATTGCATTGAATCTATAGACTCATAGGAGAAGAAAGGGCATTTTGATAATATTGAGACTTCTAATCCATGAATATAGTATATATCTTCATTTATTTAGGTTTCTTTTGTTTCTTTGACCAATGTTTTAAAATGTTCAGCATACACATCTTGCCCATATGTTTTTTCAGATTTCTGTCTCAGTATATTTATCAATGCCATTGTAATTGATACTTTTACAATTTTTGATTTGCACTTGTACATTGCTGATATACACACAGTCCTCAACTTATAATTTTTTCACTTTACAGTGGTCCAAATGCAAAGTACCTTAATTTGAAACTATTCTATTATAACTATTATGTTTTTCACTTTTAGTATAATATAGTATTATATGTGACTTAATCTGTACAAAACAAGGTATGTAAACAAAACTTATGTACCTTCTAATAGTCTGAAATAGAAAAATTACACATGATATTTAATATTATATTATAAAATAAGCTTTGTATTTGGTGATTTTGCCAATTTGGGTTACTGTAAGTGTTCTGTCCACATTTAAGGTGAGCACTGCTAAACTATGATACTGAATAGGTTAGGAGTATTAAATACATTTTCAACTTAGGATACTTTCAATTACCATAAGTTTATCAGGGTATAACACTATCATAAATCAATGAGCATCCATATAGGCATAAAATTGATTTTTTAGTATATTGACCTTTTATCCTACAATTTTGCTAATATCACTTATTAGCTCTAAGAGATTTATGTGTATATGTGTGTGTAAAATTCCTTGAAATTTTTTATTTTATTTTATTTCTTTTTTTTTTGCAGGGGCTGGGTTTGAACCCGCCACCTCTGGCATATGGGGCCAGCACTCCTTTGAGCCATAGGCACCGCACCCTTGGAATTTTTTCATGTAGACAATTATCTGTCATGTAAAAAGAAACAGTTTTTTATGTATTCCTTCCTAATGTGTATGCATTTTATTTCTTTTCCTTGCTTTAGTTCATGCCTAAGAATTTGCAAATCATGTTTAATAAAAGTAGTGAGAATAGACCTCCCGGTTCTGCTCCTGATGCTAGAAGAAAACCCTTCGGTCTCTCCTCTACATTATAAGCTATGGGGGTGTTGTTGTTGTTATAGATGGCATTTATTTGGTTAAGAACATTTATTTTTATACCTGGTTTGGCAAGAGTTTATTCATTTGATTTTTTTATCATGAATAGATGCTGATTTTGTCTAATAGTTTTTCTGTATCTAGTGGGAGAATGATAAGGCTTTTCTTTCTTAACTTGTTGATACCATGATTAACTTAATTGATATTTGAACATTGAACCAGCCTTATGTCTGCAGTATAAACCCCGGTTTGTTGACATATATTATTCTTTTTACATTTTTCTACATTCAATTTTCTAACATTTTTTCAGGATTTTGAAAGCTTTTGATTAGGAATATTGGTCTATAGTTTTCTTATAATATCTTTGTCAAGTTTTGCTATCAGTGTAATACTGGCTTTGTGAGAATAATTGGGAAATGTTACTTTCTCTTCTATTTTATGAAAGAGATTGTGTAGATTTGCTATTATATTTTTCTTAGATATTTGATAGAAATTGTCAGGGAAGTCACTTAGATTTGGAATTTTCTTTGTTAAAGGTCTTTAGCTGCAAATTCAATTTTTTTAATATATATAGACTATGCCCATTATATATTTCTTCTTGAGTGAGTTATGCTGATTTATGTCTTTAAAGAAATTAGTCCATATTGGGTGGCACCTGTGGCTCAGTGGATAGGGTGCTGGCACCATATACCAAGGGTGGTGGGTTCGAACCCAGCCCCTTCCAAACTGCAACAAAAAATAGCCAGGCACTGTGGTGGGCCTGTGGTCCCAGCTACTTGGAAGGTTGAGCCAACAAAATTGCCTAAGCCCAGGAGTTGGAGGTTGCTGTGAGCTGTGACACCACAGCACTTTACTAAAAGTGATAAAGTCAGACTCTGTCTCCAAAAAAAAAGAAGAAGAAAAGAAATTAATCCATATTATCTAAGTTATCATAAGTTATCAAATTTTTAGGTATGTAGAGTTTGTAGTAATCTGCAGTTATATCTTCTCCTTTCTTCTTCTTTTTTTTTTTTTTTTTTTTTTTAGACAAAGTCTCACTCTGTCACCCAGGCTAGAGTGCCATGGTATCAATATAGCTCACAGCAATCTCAAACTTCTAGGTTCAAATGATTCTCCCACCTCAGCCTCCATGGTAGCTGGGACTACAGGCATGCACCACAATGCCCAGATAATTTTTCTTTTTTTTTTTTTTTTCAGGAGAAATGGGGTCTCTCTCTTACTCAGGCTGGTCTCCACCTCCTAAGTTCAAGTGTCCCTACCTTCTCAGCTTACAAGAGTGAGCCATTGTACCTGGCACCTTTTTTTATTCTTAATACGAGTAATTTGTATCTCTTCTTATTTTGTTGGTCTATCTGGCTAAATTCCTAATAGTTTTGCTGCTCTTTTCAAAGAATAAGCTTTTGTTTTTATCTATCTTTCTCTGTAAACTTTCTGTTTTCAATTTCCTTCTATTCTAATGTTTGTATTATTTCTTTCTTTGAGTTCATTCTGTCTATGCATGGTTTGGTGGCAAGCATAGGACTTGTTTCAGTTTGTAACAGAGTTAGGGAATCACCTTCTCTAATCCTCTCCTCCCTGGGATTTTCTCGTACTCTATGGTTCCAAAAGGTTCTCTTTGCTGGTTCCTTGACCAGAAACATGGGGCTCTCTCCTTAAACACTTACACATTTCTAAGTGACTACCTCTGCCTTTGAGATAAAGCAACAAAAGAAATAGGGGATTCTCTCAGAATTCCTGCTGCCTATGACCGCCATATTGTTTTCCAACTTGGGCCACCAAGATTATATTCAATTAACCAGAAAACTTAGTGGTACTGGCCATTCTTCCGATTTTTACTTTCCTTACTATCTTCCTACAATGGTTTACTTTTCACAATCCTCCCATAACTATGTTTTTTTATTTATTCTGTCTGGACTCTTTGGTTGCAATATGTAGAAAGTGAGTCTGTAGTAGACTTACCCCATCTTGGTCAGTACTATAAATTCTTGTTATCAAATATTATAAGCAACATTTTACTCAGAATACCAGAGAAACTAATGGAAACTGGGATTAAAATGATAGTAAATTCAAACATTTGGAGATACTTGTAGTTAGTTAGAGTATTCAACTATTAAAAAGAAGCATCCTTTTCCTTACTGAGGAGACTGGGGATATTTTCAGAGTTCCAGTAAAGGTAAAGGGTGTTCAGTTGTCATTGTGGTTGAATTTCAACTACCCCTTTCCTCTGTGCCTGCAATAGTCATCATGCTTTTTACTTACTCAAATCACAGGCAAAACATTCCATAGCTGTAATAAGCAAGTCTGCTATTTCATGTGGTTAACCACTTTTCTATTATTTATTACAGCTCTTGAGTGAGATTACAAGGTACAGGGCAGAATGAAGACACAAACATGTGCAGATATGCACACATTACAGACACAGGATGGGAAGCCTGTTATAAAAGCCTTTCTTTGACTATTATTCACTTTCCTGTGCATTAAAATGTAAATGGAAATCTCATAATTTTCTCCGTAGTACTTATATCTGTAAATGAACAATGCCAAATATTACTCCAGTACTTATTCAGAAACTACAGACTTTCATCATCCCTGATTTTCATGCTTAAAATCAATTCTGGGGTTGTATAAATCAAACATCTCTACATATTTCATGAGATTATCAACCTCAAGTCTACATAGCCTGAAAAAGCAGTACATGTGAATTATTTCAGGGGATCTTAGTTTTAACTCTATAGTCTTTATATAATTCTCAGAAACATCATTCATATTTCTGATACATTTCATGATACAGTTATGTTTCATTGTATGAATGAATTGCCTTATAAATACACCTATCTGTCCTGCTATATTCACTCAACAAATATTAATGCTAATTGCTAGAATTAGATCAGTAAACAAAACCAATAAATATGGTCGATAAGTAGGCACCTGCCTAATTTTACTCAACAACTTCAGATAGCCTATTCTTATCTTAAAATAATAATTTTATTATTATTATTGCAATATGCAGAAAGTGAGTCTGTAGTAGACTGACCCCATCTTGGGGTAGCAATAGCCTATTTATTCTTATCTTAAAATAATAATTTACTTTTTAATAAGAAAGAAAAGGAAAGGAGGGAGCATGGGAATTCATAGAAGATGAAAAAAAGGAGGAAGGAAAGAAAAGAAGAAGAAAGAAGAAAAAGAAGGAGCATTCTTTCTTCCCCTTGCTGTCTACTTTAATATATATGAAAGTGCTAGTGCTCAAAGCTATTAATACACACATATGTAATAAGGAAAATAAATTCTAAATTTTGCATCAGTACATTTTTGCAGTTGTTTCAGTTATTTATCACTTCATATTAAATTGGTATTTGGTAAAGGGTATGCCAATACAGAAGAACTTCTTTCTCATGCAATCCATTTTACAAAGAATGCTAGGACCTTTTTTCAATTTAGGTATTGTTATTTATCTGGATAATCTTGCATCATTTATTATAGTTAATATATTTTTCTAATATTATAATCCTCATTTAAAAGCCCAAATATTTTAAGAATAACATTATTCTGATAATCATTTGCTGTCTTATCCTATGTCTTTACCTGTCTAGGTCTCTTATAGGTCTTCCATTATTGAGCCACTCGTACTGTGAACTTTCCGCATTTGGTATTTCCCTGTACTTATGGTATTGCTTGAAAGAGAATATCTTATGCTATTATCATAATTGCTATCTTTCCACTTAATAAAGAGCTTCTTTTATCTGAAAAGATTTAACAGTTAAAAGCTTTTCTACATTAAAACTTTGCAACAAAGGGTTTCTATATAGTATAATATTCAATATACTTTAGCTAATCCATTTAGTGTATTTGGTTACTAAATAACCAAGATGATCTCATAATAAGTTATGGCATCTATTAGATAATCACTTAAGGTAGCCTCTGAAAACAGCCTTATAAATGATCTTAAAGTACCTAAACTATTTTTTAAATAAATATCCTGTTTCTTTTTTTCTATCTCATCATTTTTGTCATTAATTTTCCTCTTTGTACTTCAATACTCCAAAATCCATTAGACATTTTATTTGTACTTCAATATTCCAAAGTCCATTAGGCATTTACTATATCTTATACTATATCTCCTCTATAGGAGATAAAAATATATATTCTAAACAGTTCTTTGTTTTACATGAGCTGGTAATCTTTGTTTTAAAATTGCCTTTCAAATATCTAATGTACAGGTTTGGCGCCCGTGGTACAGTGGTTATGGTGCCAGCCATGTACACTGAAGTTGGCAAGTTCAAACCCGGCCTGGGCCAGCTAACCAATAATGACAACTGCAATGACAACAACAACAACAAAAATATCCAGCTGTTGTGGCAGGCACCTGTAGTCCCAGCTACTTGGGAGACTGAGACAAGAGAATCACTTGAGCCCAAGAGTTGAGGCTGCTGTGAGCTGTGATGCCATGGCACTCTACCAAGGGCAACAAAGTGAGACTCTGTCTCAAAAAAACAAACAAACCAAAAAAAAAAAAACCACACACTTATGTACAGACTTTTGGCCAGAAACTCAGATGTATTACTTTTTTTTTAATACAGCTTTATTGAGATATATCATAATAATCACTATTTTAAAGTGTTAAATTCAGTAGATTTCAGTTCATTACGCATTATACAACCATCACCACTATCTAATTCCAGAACACTTTAATCACCCTAAAAAGAGACCCTTAAGAGGGTACAAGATGGCTGCCTAAAAACATTGCTTACTAGACTGTCCCAGAGGGAAGGTTTAACCTGTGAGGGGGTCTCCCTTTTCCCTGCAGGCCTCTGAACTTATTGGGGAGATGATCAGAGTATTTACAGAGACATTCCACTGAAGAGCAAGTACAGCAGAGCTCTGGCACCTGCCAATCCCAAGTTTCTGCAACCAGTGTCATCCTCATTACTCTGACACACTGACCCAGGTCCACCAGGCCTGGAAGAGAACAGACACTTCCCTGTGTTGTGTCCATGACTGGAAGCTGAGCACACCTCCTCACAGAAGAGGAGCCCTAGACACATCCACAGGCACCCCTCAGGAAATCTCAGGCACCTGCTTGAGTGGGTCCTAGCTATGGGTGGAGAACCTTGGCTAAGCAGCAGGTCTGGCCCACCTATGTGGACCCTGTACCACTGAGACAAGTGACTGTCTGCATAACTTGGCATCAGCAATCCCCATGCTTGTAGAATAGCCCCCCATATGAGTAACCCTATACCCCAAATCCCCAAAGCCAGCTCTGAAGCTCTCACTATACCCATGTCTACCTCTATAGCTCCAGGGCTTCCTCTGGGCCTGTGACTCCATCCTTGAGACCCAGAGTTCAGCCTGGACCCTGAGACCTCACCAGTGAGTCTCTACCAGTACTGCTGGACCCACAGAACCTCCCCAAAGTCCCACACATCACTCTGGGTCCCCCAGCCCTGAGCAGCTATGACTCCTGGACTTGGTTTGAAAGAGTCCTCAGCAGAGAAGAATAGGCTATAATCCTATTAACCCATGCCAAGAGAAGAAGAGACAAATGAGAAGCAACCAGCAAAAAGAACCTCAAAAAAGGTGAAAAAATAAAATAGTCTGACACCCCCCCCAAGGGAACGCAGTGGAGCTACAGTACTGGACTCCACCCACAAGGAAATTGTAGAAGTGACAGAAATGGAACTTAGAATATGGATGGCAAATACGATGAAAAGAATTGAAGAGAAAGTTGAAAACAAATAAGAAGCCAAAAAAAAAGTAAGGAAATCAGTGAAAGCAATGAAAAAGTCACTAGACAGCTAACCAACATAAAAAGGATACAATAGAACTTAAAAAATGAAAGATTCATTTACAGAATTTCAAAAACAGCAGACCATAGTCTAAACAAAGGGGAAAATAAAAGAATCTCAGAGCTTGGCTCAGCACCTGTGCTCAAGCGCCTAAGATGCCAGCCACATATACCTGAGCTGGCAGGTTTGAATCCTGCCAGGGGCCCGCCAACCAACAATGATGGCTGCAACCAAAAACTAAAAAAATAAAAAATAAAAATAAAGAATCTCAGAGGTTGAAGACAAGGCTTTCGAGATAGCTAGTCATTCCAACAGGCAGAAAAGACTATTACAAAGTCCAAGCAATCACTGAGAGAAATAATAGACTGTGTGAAGCAAACTGACATTTGAACTATAGTTGGGAGAAAAAGAAAGTGCTAAAAGCATGGAAAACCTATTTGAGGAAATTATTGAGGAAAATGTCTCTGGTATTACCAGAAATTCAGACATAACAGATATGATGTTTTTTGTCATTGGATATTGAATACTGGGAGATTTATAGCAAATAGGTTATCTCTAAGACACATAATCAACCTGGCCAAAGTCAAAATGAAGGAAAAATTCTGCAAGCAAGAAGATGAAAGCACCCAGTAACCTACAAGAAAAATCTGTCAGGGTAACTGGAAACTTCTTAGTGGATACCTTATAAGTCAGAAGGGATTGGAGCTTCATCTTCAGTCAATGTAAACAGAATAACTGCCAGCCTAGAATTTTATATATGCATCCAACACAGGAGTTCTCAGATACATAAAGTGAATTTTACTAGAGCTAAGTTAAGAAATAAATAGTATCATCATGATTGCTGGGGACCTCAACACCCCCCTGTCACAGCTGGACAAATTATCAAAGTAGAAAATAAAGAAACAATAGACAACTAATTTCTAAATCAAATGGACTTAGCAGACATTTGCAGAACATTCTACTCCAAAAACTTTTGAGCAGACTCAAACTGAGAATACACCTTCTCAGCAGCACATTGGCCCTACTCTAAGACTGATCATATCTTGAGTTAAAAAACAGATATCAAAAATTTTTTTAAAATTTAAATCATACCATGTACCTTCTCAGATCACAATTGGATAAAACTAGAAATCAGTCATGAGAGAAATACTCAAACCTACACAAAGTCATAGAAATGGGTCAGTCTTCTGCTGAATGATTATTGGGTCAAGAATAAAAATAAGATGGAAGTCAAAAGATTATTTGAACTGAACAATAAAGGGGACACAAACTATCAAAATCTATTAGACTCAGCAAAAGCATTCCTCAGAGGAAAATTTATAGATGCCTACATCAAAAATGACAGAAAGATTACAAATTAATGACTTCATGTCACACTTGAAGAAACTATAAAAGGAAAAACAAACCACACCTACAGCCAGCAGAAGGAACAAAAAAAATGAAGCTCAGAGCAGAGCTAAATGAATAGGAAAACAAAGAAAAACAAATGTAAAGAATCAATAAAACAAAAAGTTGGTTCTTTGGGAAAAAAACAAAATCAACAGACCTATTGTTCATTAACAAGAACAGAAGAGAAAGGACCCAACTAAACTCAATTAGAAATGAAAAAGGTGACATCACAACTGATACTGCAGAATAAAAAACATGATCCACAAACACATGTAAATATCAAACTAGAGAACACAGGGGAAATGGACTTAAACTAGAGAACACAGGGGAAATGGACTAGAGACACATAACCTCCCAAAACTTAACCAGGAAGAAATGGAATTCCTAAACAGACCAATAATGAGCAACGAAATCAAAACAGTAATGAAAATACTCACAACAACAAAAAAAGTCCTGGACCGGTTTGGATTAATAGTTTAATTCTATCCAAAATACAAAGAAGACATAATATCAATAATACAGAAATTAATATATAATATTAAGGAGGGAATCCTCTACAATTCATTCTACAAAGCTGGTATCTCCTTGACACAAAAGCCAGGAAAGGACACAATGAAAAAAGAAAACCACAGACCAATATTCCTTATAAATATAGATGTAAAAATCCTCAACAAAATACTAGCAAACTGAATTTAACAGCACATCAAAAAAAAAAAAAAAAAAAAAGAAAGAAAGAAAGAAAGAAAAAAGAAAAGAAAAAAAAAGGAAAAAAAAAAATCCACCAGGACCAAGTGGACTTCTATAGATGCAAGAATGGTTCAACATAGGTAAATTAATAAATGTAATTCACCACATAAACAAGCAAAAACAAAGACTATAGGATTATTTCAATAGAAGCCAAAAAAGCATTTAACAAAATCTAAGCCCTCAACAAAATAGGCATTGAAGGAGCACACCTCAGAGTTATAAACTCTGTATATGACAAACTACAGCCAACATCACAGTGAATTGAGAAAAGTTCCCTCTAAGAACTGGAACAAGATAAGGATGCCCACTGTCACCATTTCTATTCCAGTTCTGGAAATCCAAGCCAAACAATCCGGCAAGAGAGATAAAGGGTATCTAAATCAGAAAAGAGGAGGTCAAACTGTTGCTCTATGATGATGACATGATCTTGTATCTAAAAAAAAAACCCAATATTCAACCAAGAGTCTTTTGCAATTGATAAATTAAGTAAAATCTTAAGTTACAAAATCATTGTACACACATCAGTAGCATTTCTATATGCTTAACAGTCAATATGAGGGTCAAATCAAAGACTCAAAACTATTCACAATAGCTACCAAAAAATATTTAGGAGTATGCTCAGTTGAAGATGTAAAAGATCTGTACAAAGAGATCTTTGAAACTCTGAGGAAAGAAATAAGAGTTTACAAACAAATGGAAAAGCATATTATGTTCATGGATAAGTAGAATCAATATTGTTAAAATGTCCATACCACCCAAAGTGATTTACAGATTCAGTGCAATCCCCATCAATGACCAATGTCATAATTCACAGATTTACAAAACATAAATCTTCACTTTGTTTGGAACCAGAAAAGAGGCCAAATAGCTCAAACAATCACTCTTAAGCAAAAAAAAAAAAAAAAAATCTGAGGTATCACTTTATGAGACTTGAAACTATATTACAAGGCTATTGTAAACAAAACAGCATGGTGTTGTTATAAAAATAGAGATATAGACCAATGGCACAGAATAGAAAACCCAGATATAAAATCATCTACCTATAAACTTATCTCCAACAAAGCAGACAGCAACACCCACAGTAGAAAAGAAGTCCTATTCAATAAATGTTGCTGGGAAAATTGGATAGCCACATGTAAAAGAATCAAACAGGACTACTACATCTTACCACTTAGAAAAATTAATTCAAGATAGATAAAATATTTAACTCTAAGGCATGAAACCATAAGAATTCTAGAGGAAATATAGGGAAAAGTCATCTAGATATCAGCCTAGGCAAAGAATTTATGACTAATACCCCAATGGCAATCTGGGTAACAACAAAAATTAATAAACAGGAGTTAATTAAATTAAAAGCTTCTGCACAGCTAAGGAAACAATCAACAGAGCAAATAGACAAGCTACAGAATGGGAGAAAACATTCAAAAGCTAGATATCCAATAAAGGGCTAATATTCAGAATTTATTTTATTTTATTTTTATTAAATCATGTATACATTAATGCATTTAGGAGGTACAATGTGCTGATTTCATATATAATTTGGAATGCTTACATCTTACTGGTTAATATATCCCTCACCTCATTTACTTAATTATTATGTTAAGACCTTTATACTTTATACTTAATAGATCTGACATGTACCCTTGCAATATAAATCAGCAAGGAAAAACCCCTAAAAAGTGGGCAAAAGGCCATGAACAGAACTTTCTCAAAGAAGAAAGACAAACGGCCAATAAACACATGAAAAACTCTCACTGTCAGTAATCATCAGGGAAATGCAAATTAAAACCACAATGAGGTATAACTTTACTTCAGTTAAAGTAGCTTTTATTAAAAAGTCCAAAAACAATAGATGGTGACATGGATGGAAAAAGATAGGAATGCTTACACTCTATTAGTGGGACTGCAAATTCAACCTCTATGGAAATTAGTATGTAAATTCCTCAGAGAACTAAAAGTAGACTTATTGTTCAATCTAGTAATCCCACTTTTGGGTACCTACCCAATGGAAAAGAAGACTTTGCATCAAAAAGGCACTCAAATATTTATTGTAGCACAATTTACAATCGCAAAGATGTGGCATCAACCCAAGTGCCCATCAGTTCATGAGTGGATTAATAAAATAAATAAATGTGGCATATGTATACCATGGAGTACATAAGAAAGATGAATACCTTTTGCAACAATCTGGATGGAACTGGAGACCATTTTCTTAAGTGAATTATTTTATAAATGTAAGAACAAACACCACATGTACTCACTATTGAATTGAGTGATGAGCATACATGTGCACAGAAGGAAATAAAACTCAGTGGAAATCAACCACTTGGGGGAGAAGAGCAGAGGGGCAAAAAACTACCTAGTGGGTACAATGAACACTATTTGGCTGATGGGCACACATATGGCAGGGACCCAGACATAACAAAAGTGATCTACATAACCTAAAACATTTGTACCCCCTTAATGTTTTGAAATAAACAAGTAAAGTTGGTCTTTTAAACAAAAATGTAAGTAAATAAAAGGGACCCCATAACCTGTACTTACTTATAGAGTACATGTGATACACATATTTTATTACATGTGTAGAATATGTGATGATCCTGTCAAGGTATTTAAAGTATCTATCATCTCATCATTTCTATGTGTTCGGAACATTTCAAATCCTTTCTTGTAGCTATTACATTTTTAAATATGCAATATGTTGTTAACTATAGTCTCTTTACTCTGCTAGCAAACATTAGAACTTTTGGCTACACATGGTGGCTCATGCCTGTAACCCTAGCACTCTGGGAAACTGATGCAGGAAAATCACTTGAACTCAGGAGCCTGAGGTTACTATAAGCGAGGCTAATGCCACAGTACACTAACCTGGGCAACAGAGTGAGACTCAAAAAAAAAAAAAAAAAATTACAACTTCTTTCTTCTCTTTAACTGTATGTGTGTTCCCTTAACCAAGCTTTCCCCACCCCACCCTTGTTCATACATATCCTTCTCAGCCTCTGGTATTTATCATTCTATTCTCTACCTCTGTGAGAGGAACTTTTCTAGCTCCTGGATATCAATAAAAACATGCAATATTTTTTTTTTGTATTTTTATTGATACATATTAAAGGTACATCCTGTCACAGTAATATGATAATTTGATATATTTGTGTAATCAATGAGGTCATCCACCTTAAATATTTATCTTTTATTTATGCTAGGAAAATTCAAATTATTCTTCTCTAGCTATTTTGAAATGTACAATGTATTAATGTTCACTATTGTCATCATATGGCTCTGTCAAACACGAAGTCTTATTTCTCCTATTTAAATATACATATGTACCCATTAATCAACCTGTCTTTATCCCCTCCAACCATTCTCAGCCTTTGGTAACCACAAATCTACCCTCTAACCCCATGAGATCTACTTTTTTTAGTTCCCACATATAAGTGAAAATGTGTGATATTTGTCTTTCTATTCCTGGCTTGTTTCACTTAGCATAGTGACCTCCATGTTGCTACATATGGCATGATTTCATTCTTTTTTTTATGCCAGAATAGCATTCCATTCTATGATTTTAACACATCTTCTCCATCCACTTCTCTATTGATGGACACATAGGTTGATTCCGTATCATTTCTATGTGAATAGTGCTGCAATAAACATTTGAGCGCCTTCTTAATGAAAAATCTTCTTTTCCTTTGTGTAGGAATCATTTGATATATTGATTTGTTTTCCTTCAGGTAGATACCCAGTAGAGGGATTGTTGGATCATATCATAGTTCTATCTTTAGTTCTTTGAGAAATCTCCATACTGTTTTCTATAGTGGCTCTACTAATGTATATTCCCACCAACAGCATATTAGCGTTCCCTTTTCTCTGCATCCTTGCCAGCAACTATTTTTCGTTTTTTAAATAATAGCCATTAACTGAGGTAAAATGATTTTGCATTGTGGTTTTGATTGGCATTTCCCTGATAATTAGTGATGTTGAGTATTTTTTCATATACCAGTTGTCCATTTGAAAGTATGTCTTCTTTTGATAAATATCTAGTCATGTCATTTGCCCATTTTTAAATGATTTTTCTTTTTTAGGGTTGTTTGAGTTCATTGTAAATTCTGGATATTAGTCTCTTGTTAGATGAATAGTTTTCAAATATTTTCTCCCATTCAACAGGTTGTTTTGTTTGTTTTTGTTGTTGTTTGTTTGTTGTTGTTTGTTTTGTTCTGTGCAAAAGTATTTTAGTTAATATAGTCCCATTTGTCTATTTTTGTTTTGTGGCTTATGCTTTTCAGGTCCTAGCCATAAAGTCTTTGCCTAGACCAATATCCTGAAATGTCTCCCTTGTATTTTCTTCTAGAAGTTTTATAAGATCTTACATTTAAGTCTTTAACCTATCTCAAGTTTGATTTTTGCATACAAGAAAATATCCAGCGAAACTTAGTAAATGTGGAATGTAAATGTCTTGGCACAGTAACTAAGAAAATGCCAGGAAGGCTATGTTAACCATTGTGATGAAAATGTGTCAAATGGTCTATGAAGCTAGTGTATGATGCCCCATGATTATATCAATGTACGCAGCTATGATTTAATAAAAAATAAAAATAAAATTTTCAAAAAAAAAAAAAGAAAATATCCATTTATGTATATGGATATCAAATGTTCTCACCACCACTTATAAAAGATCATGTCCTTTCCCAGTGTATGTTATTGGTGCTTTTCTCAAAAAGTAATTCCCTATTAATACATGAATTAATTACTGGATTATCTAGCCTTTTTCATTAGTCCATGCATTTGTTTTCATAATACATGCTGTTTGTGTTATTATAGCCTTATAATATATTGTGAAGTCAGGTAATATGATGCCTCCAACTTTGTCTTTTTTGCTCAGGATGTCTTTGGTTATTTAGGCTCTATACAAATTTTAGGATCTTTTTTTTCTATTTCTGTAAAAAATTACATGAGTATTAGAAAGGGATTGCATTAAATCTGTCAATTGTTTGGTCAGTATCATTATTTTAATAAAATTAACTCTTCCAATCCATAAGCATGAGATGTCTTTCCATTTGCTTATATCATCTTCAATTTCTCTCATCAGTGTTTTATAGTTTTCCTTGTACAAGTTTTCACTTCCTTCGTAGGAGATTTGAAGAAGTTGGAGGGGTCAGTATGGGAGGTCAAGATTTCCCTCTATATTTCTAAGAGGTCAAACTTGACTAAGAGGTCACATTTGTTGACTAGTTTAAATTGGGATTTGATTTGGGGGTCACTCTCACACATTTCTGTCACAAAGCATAGCATCAAGTAATCACCTAGTTAGTTCTATCACACAATCTTCCCCTACCCTCACAGACACAATAGTAGATCAAGATAAACATGAATTTTTCTTTGCAAATCAGGACCTGGGTGTTTATTCTGGTTTTAGAACACAAAGTGGGCTCTTAGCTCTCTATAGCCTTCTCAGTAGTGACTAGCAGTAGTTGATCAGAGATCATTCTTTGTGATGGAACAATTTTCCTCACACTTTGAACATCATTATGAATTCATCATGAGGCTCTGTTATTATCTGCTTTGTGTCACTTCTGTGAATTTCCTCCTCTGCCTTCTGCATCCCTCAGAAAGGGTACAATTACAAATTCACAAAACAATTGAACTTCAAGTTCAAAGTAGCATTTCCTTGGCAACCAGAATCTTTCATTATTATGCACACAGTAAGTGAAAAAAATAAAAGCTAATACTTTATCTTGGGGAACAAAAGTCAGTACTTGCCAAGTAAGGGTCTCAAAGTGCTAATAATATAGGTAAAAAAAATAATAATTTTAGAATTTCATTGTGGAGAGACATCGTATCGTATTAAATATAGGGTTTTGTAGTACCAGTTTGTTATTTTTAAAATATGCAACTGGAACCTGGTTTTTCTTAAAGTATAACTTTTGAAAAAATAAATGATTACTTATTTTTATTTATTTATTTATTGAGACAGACTCTTATTTTGTTGCCTAGCTCACAGCAACTTCAAACTCCTGGGTTCAAGTGATCCTCCTCCCTCAGACTCCTAAATACTAGGACTAGAGGCAACCACAACAACACCTGGATAATTTTTCTATTTTTAGTAGGGATAGGGTCTTGCTCTTGTTCAATCTGGTCTTGAACTCCTCAGCTCTAGCAATCCTCCTGCCTCGGCCTCCCAGAATGCTAGAATTATAGGTGTGAGCCACCATACCTGTCCAAATAATTACTTTCATACTTTTGATATAAAAGTAATGGTGAGTAAAGTGTATGTGTGTGTTTGTCAATGAACTAAAAAATTTGTTAATTTATATTTATTAATATAAAATACATTTGTAATGTTTATTTGCTTAAAGGCAAATTTTTCATTCTATACTTGGATTTATTTGTGACTATTTCTTGATCTATCTTGTACAAGTCTATATATTGTATTTCTATGTAGGACTGGTATTATACATAGAATAAATCTACAATATTTTAATTGCTTCAACCACTGAATGAAAGTATGCACTTGTTTAAACCACGAACTGTTACTGTTGTTAATTAAAAAATATTTATTGAACACCTCTTGTATTCTTGCAAATGAACCAATATTCCACAGGAAAGGTATGGTTCCTTCCTACTATAAAAAAAATTTCAGTCTATGTGTGAGAAATGAACCAAGTATACATACATAAAGAGTCTAAGAAGAAGGGAGGGAGGGTGAGGAATCAAAAATTACCTATTGGGTACAACACACACTATTCTGGGATGAGTACACTAAATGGCCTGACTTCAGCATTATACTTTTCATTTATATAACAAAAAACATTTATACACCCTAAATCTATTGAAATAATTAAAGAAAAGTAAAATGCTATTATCTTATGTGTCTTTTCTCACATTGTTTCCTCAATCTAAATAATCCATTTATTTTTGTTCTTCTACTCTTATTGACATATCTCCTAGAATGCAAGAGAAGCAATGAAGGAAACTTATTAAGTCATTGAGCAAGTATTAAATGAATTATTAAAAATGTGCTCATAATCAGTGGCTCATAATCAAGCATTAACCTTGACTTCAGAATTTTTCAATATTTGAGTATATTTATGTAAAAAATTCATGGCCAACAAATCGAAGGACAGTCTTATCTCAAAAGGATAGGAGAATCTCAGAAATGAAATTCTGAGAGCAGAAAAGATGAAGCAAACTCAAGAAACCAATTTGGCTACATATAGAGTTCTCTGATAAAACTACATAAATATATATGAAATATGTTCAAGAGTGGGAAATAAAGAATATCCAAGTATGAGGATGGAGGCACAGGATGACACAAACAGCCTATTTGGGGGAAGTATCGTGTAGTCGTTTATGGAGTTTTCTCTCAACCTTTTCTCATTAAGCATCATTATGAAGTACTTAGAAGAGAGCATTGGCACCCTGCTTCTCCTCCTGGCCCCAAACATCATAAAATTAGAAGGACTTTTCTAAAAACTTTTGACATCCTGGAAAAATAGAGCAGAGCTTACCAAGGGAAATGTAAGTCAATCAATGGAAAGTCATACACTCACATTTAAAAAACATCTGCCCCTGAAAACAAAAAACAAAAAACAAAACAAACAAAAAAAAAACAGGGAAAGAGCTCACCAGCAGCACACATGCTGGTGGACAGTTAAGTTCAGCATGACTCTGAACATGGCATGTCTGTTTGGTAACTTAATTTGATGCTTGAATGCAGGTCAGAGACAGTGCTGGAGAACTATACTTGGAACAGTGTGCTCTGTTTGGGTATCACATTTTAAGGGGGATGTTGACCAAATATAAAATGTCTAGCACAGGGGAGTAAGATAAGAATGAAAAGAGAATTGCAAACAACCTCATAGAAAAACACACATGAAGAGGGCATTGTGTCTGGAGAAGAGGAGCCACTCACGGAAATGTAAGAATTATCTCTAGATTTTGGCAGGGTTAATCTCTGGGAAAGCAATTATGATTTATTTCTGTGCTTAAGACAGCAAAACCAGAAAAGAAGGGTAGGAACCAAGGGAGGGCAGATTTGGGCTAAATATTGAGAAGACTTTATAACATCTAAAATTGTCCAGATACAGAGTTGGTTTCACCAGGAGGTCCATCTTGTTAAAGAAAGTCAAGTCCCTCCAAGTACTGTCTCCAAGTCCCTCCGGGTGCTGCAGTCTGTCTGCTGCCCCCACTCTGTCTGCCACCCCACACCACCTGCTTCCCTGACTCCACCTCTGGCCCTTACTCCACCTGCCACCTCCACTCCTTCCCAGGCTCTGTCTGCCCTCTATGTCAGAGTCCTTGTAGATCTGCCCTTTCCATCACCTTCTCTTCATCCACCCTATCCCCCTTCTATCTTTTCTAGGCCCCTTATTCCTTCCCAAACTTTCTAAGCTCCCTGTGTTCCCCAGTCCTTTATAACACCCCTAATACCATCCTAGCTTCTTAGTCAGGAAAACTCAACCTTTTCTATCAAAGCACAAATTATGTGCCTACTCTTTCCTGATCTAGTCCCTCCAGCATTTGTATTTCCACTGCACTCCCTTCCTACTATTTACCTACTTACGTTGTAATGATCCATCTGTATTCCAGTCTCCCTTATTAAATTATGAAGTCAGGGATTCTGTCATTCATCATTATGTTGCCTTCAGCTTCAAAGTAGTGTCTTGGGACAAAAATGCTGAAAAGTGAATAAAGGTTGAAGAATAGCTGGCAGAGGCATGGTAGCAAGGACTGAAGCATTAGGTAGAACATTGGATTGGTGGACCTCTAAGGTTCCCTTGAGCTCCAGAATTTCATGTTTTGATATGACACAATGTCTGAAGATAATTCCAAAAATAATGTTCCAAATCATCTAAAGAAAGAATAACCTTGTTATACCATGTGGCTGGTTACTCCCAAGATGACTTTTGAAGTGAGAGCATTCTTCTATGATATTTGCAGATGGTTTTAAGATCATAATTGACATTGTAAAGTAGATGAAATGCATGGATTCTTAAGGGATTGTTAATCAGAATAGACGCCACTGGGAGGTTTGTTTGATGAGATGACCTGATAGCCTGACCTAGCAAGTTTTAAGAATTGACCAATACCTTGAAATTTTGATTATGGTTCTTAACTAGAGGACTACAAATCCTAAAAGAGGCCCCGGAAATGTATAGTGTTTGGGGCTGTCATAATGTCTTAGTTTTCTATTGTCATAACAAAATACCTGAGAATGGATAATTTATACAGGAAAGTGGTTTATTTAGCTCATGGTTCTGGACACTGAAAAGTCCAAGATAGGGGGCACATTTGGCTGTCTGCTGGAGAGCCTCACGCTCTGTCATAACATGGTAGAGCATCAGAAATGAAAATGGGCACATCCAAAAGGGAGAGGCAGCGTTACTCTCAGTCTTGTTCTAGCTAACAGTGATATTTAGGCAAAAGTATTATACATCACCTGTTAACCTGGGGGATAAAAGTCTCATGTACAATCCTCTACTCTCTCTCCCCTGTATGCTAGCTGGATTCCAGTGTTGAAGGCAACCTAGGACATTCTTGTTGCAGTTGACAGAACTGCCTTTACCCTAGATCAGAGGAATGACTGCCTAGATCAGAGCATTGCACCTCCTCTTTCCATCTACTAATTAGACTTTATGTGAGGAAAAAATAAACTTCCATTCTGTGACGCTGCTGACGTTTCAGATTTATGTGCTACACAGCTACCATTCTCTTAACTAATCCATAATTTTTAAATAAATGCTTCAGCTAGGCTGACTTCTACATATAAATAATATTAACGATGTTAAAGCATTTCTGAGTTTTTCTTTTTATGGAAACTCATTTTATTTTAGGCATAAGCCACAGCCTTCTTCTTTCTCAGTAGAGTCAGAGCTCTTGGTCTCTGTGATTGCTTTCCAAATGAGTCAAGAGATTTGAGCTCCTTTCCTGGGCAAGACTAGGGAAGTATTTCTTTCTCAGGCTTTGTCTCTCAGGCATTCAGGAGCCCGGTGGGGTGAAGGGGTGGGGATGGGGGGCAGTCAGTGTGGAGCCATCTTCTCAGCCAGCCTTTTTTCTCTCCTTGGTTTGTTTTTGAAACTTTTTTCTCTTTTCTTCTTCCCCTGTGGTGTGAGTTCGTGTGTGGCTGGTTTTCTTGGGCACAAGGCCCAGCTGAGTTTCAGCTTTGTTTGTTGTTTGTACTAACTCTGTTCTGAGATCAGCCTCTGATACCCAGTGGTCAGTGTTCCCTGGAATAGGGGACTCTGGTTGCATTCCTTTAAGCCTGATTAGAAGGTAGTGAGTATAAGAATACCAGAGCTTTGCAAAGCTTTGTTTGTAGAGAAAAAGCTATAGTATTTTGTGTAGGATAAGAAATACATAGATATGTGTTTTTGAAACCTCCATGTTCACTTTTAAGCCAAGAAAGAATTCCTATTCGAAAAGAGAACTGCCCCAGATTATGTTAGCCTAACTGTATATACAGAAACCAAATAACCAAAAAGTTTAATCACTTGGGATTTTTCCACACTCCTTGTTACTAGGAGAAGAAATTAAGAAATGTTCAAAGAACAGAATAGGATCTCCCACAAACCTATAAGAAACAGAGACCTTCCAGGCTCTCAGTCAAAGCACAAGAGTCCATATCAGATGGATAGGGACGCACCAGAATTGAACTAAGTCTTCAAAACACTGTGACCCATTCCCAACCCAGCTCCACACCTTATTTGTGTACCAGAAGGAAGGGGACACCCCTTATCTTGTGTGATATGTCATCTGCAGCCTCCTTTGCTCAGTGGCACTCATGTTGATTGATTTCAATTTGTAAATCTCACCTATTCATGCCTGGCTCTAGCTAGGTGACCTTGGGCAAATTGGTTAAACTTTTCTAATTCTCACTTATATCTGTGGACAGTAGAAGAACCTACTCATTGGCTCATGTATGGCAAAATTCAAATGAGAGAGGACGTGAGACAACAGAGCTTAGTGGTTAAGAACACAGCCTCTGAAGAGCCTTGGCCCTATCTCTCACTAAATGAGTAATTTTTACAAATCACTTAACCTCTCTGTGTTTCCATTTTTTTTAAATCTGTAAAATGGGGTTAATAATAGTATCTACCTCATAGGGTTGTTATGGAAATTAAATAAGTTATGCTTATAAAGTACTTTCTGGCAGGAAGTGCATGTTCTGTGTTTGCTGGTTAAATGAATTATAGTACTTAGCTTTTTTTCCATTCTTGAGATACTTTACTAAAAATAAATTGTGTTTCAGCTCCATCCAGGTAAACATAAAAGATGTAAAGTATCTTTTTATGGCTGAATAGTACTCCATATATACTATGATTTGTTAATCCATTCATGGGTTGATGGCATTTGGGTTGCTTCCATGACTTGGCAATTATGAAATGAGCTGCAATAAACATTCTGGTGCAAATGTCTTTGTGATAAAATGATTTTTTTTCTTGAAATAAAAAAATAAAAAATATAGTGCTTAGTTCACAATGAATGCTCAAGAAATGTCAGCCCCTATTGCCAGTGTCATGATATGATGACGATAATGATCATGACTGTCATTATCATCATTATCATCTAATTTTTCTCTTCCTGCTCTCTGTTACCTTTGACCCTATTTTTCCTCCTCCCTTCTTGAAACTCCTCACTTCAGAAACTGTTCTCTGGGGTCCTAGGGCACTGTACTTGCTAGTTCTCCAGCCTGCTTCCTGCTCATTTCTCCTCCACCACCTTTTTCATGAGCATCTCTTTTCTACAGCTCTTCTTACATGCTTGTCCCTCTGGATTCTATCTTCAGTCTGTCCTTATTCTCATTCTGGAGTGATGTTATTCAGTCTGTTAAATATTCTAATACTATTATGGTTATCCCCCACATGCTGTTAGAGACTCCTCATTTCCAATTACTCCTGTTGTAGCTAATGTTTATCGTGTCTCATTATACAGCAAGCATTGTTCTGTACTTTTCATGTGTTAATTCATTTGGCTTTTACAACAGTCTTCTAGGAGAAGTACAGTTATTATTGTTCACTTAATGAATTTGGAAACTGAGGCATCAGGGATTAAATAAGTTACTTGCCTAGTATCAGCCAGCTTAGGATACAGTAACTCTGAGTTAACCATTGTGTCTTGCCAACCCAAACAATCCCTTCTGTGGCTGGTCTGCATAAATAGGAGGTCACCGTAGTTAATTTGAAATTTTGTTTATTACTCGTGAAACCCAATAGCCTTTAGCCTCATGAGTTTAAGAACTGAGTGAGTTCACTGGCTCCATCTGAGATTTTTCAGCCAGTCAACTTCTAAGACACACAGGCTATGGGCCTCAAGTGTAAAAATGAGCTGTGTATTATCTTTCAAAGCCACCTTGGTCTTTGGGAAAATCCTCGAGCCTAACCAAAAGTCCACACACGATCATTTTGTCAGTTTGATGAGAGTCAGTCCCAGGGGAAGGCCAGTGTGCCAGGGAGGAAAGATGGAGGGAAGCAGCACATTAAATCCGCGGGTGCTTACAGCATCTGGCTTTGATGCTATCTCTGGGGGACACACTGATCGCCTCCTCTCAGTCAACAAATTCTATGTCTTCTCAGCAGTTCTGAAGGGGGAGAGCCCTTTAAGGCATTTTGTACTGACAAGCTTATTTCTCTTAGAGCTCGAGAATGTAATAGAAGCCATCAAAGGCAAGGGATATTAGGAGGTTGTTTTGCACAATGGCAACAGAATTCATAAGTTTTCAGATGACTCCTTCACTTATATCACCAGTTCAATTAGTGACAGAGTAAACTAATGGTATGTATTTACCATGTGGGGCTTTTAAAAACAAACAAACAAATAAACAAAAAACATTGATTCTATTTTGTTATAAACCATAGAAAGTGGATGATAATTTTTACTGAATACAAAATTCTGTCTAAACTGTAACTGGTAGATTTGTCATTTAAGAAAGAAGAGAAGAAAGTGTGAACAATGTTCACTTGACACTGTCATCTCAGTATTCCCCCAAGAGCCCTAAGGTAAAAGGAAACTGGTTTTCCTTCATTCCACAGACAGGGTGGACACAATCCACGATTTTATTTTCTTATATGAGAGAAAGGCTAAGGCACAACTTCTTGCAAAAATTTGAACAATGCCCTGTGAATTCCATCTTTCTCTCTGTTTTCTATTGCTGGAATCTTCAAATAGCCTGAGAAAGGAAAATGCAATAATTTCTTCATGATTAACGTATTCTTAATTACTTTAAAGCCAGAATTACATACTGTTTAATTTTAGTGCAATCTAATGTCAATGTCTTTACTTTTTCTTAATCAGAAACATTTATTCATTTTTATAAAGTTTAAACATTTTAAAAACATATTATTATAGTAGAAACTGGCATTCCCCTGTACTCCCACCCCTAAGTATACTGCTAACAATATGAGGATATATCCTTCCAGATGTTACTTCCTTCTGTGTGTGCATGTATATACACTTCTTTTCATCTTCAAAACTGAAATCACTGGAGAAAATACTTCTCTGTAATGATATTCAGGAAATAGCTTTTACTCCTTGAATATATATAGGCCTTTTTTATTCTTAGTGATGTAGACTGAAAATTTGTGGTCTCCAAAATTTATGCATAGAAATCTAGTCTATATGTGCTGGTTTTTGGAGTTGGGGCTTTTGGAAGTCATGCTGGGAGAGCCTGTAGGAATGAGACGAATCCCCTTATAAATGAGGTTCCTGAGTATGAACCAGGAAATAGGCCCTCCCAAGACACCAGATCTGTTGATGCCTTGATTTTGGACTTCCCAGTCTCTACAACTATAAGAAATAAAATACTCATGGTATTTTGTTACAGCAGCCAAATGGACGAGGACACATAGTGATAGCTCTATAGTATTCCATGGTTATGATGGGGACCATTCATGTTGTATCCAGTTTTCTTCTAGTTGCAGGAATAGTGAAAGAGACATTGCTTAATTATTATATAGAATGAATTCATTAAAGTTAGAGTTCTAATATTAACATTTTAGAAGTGATAAGTACTTATCTAATTATCCTCCAAGAAGATTTGTATCAATTTACATCCCAATAAGTTTCTCTACTATTTTCCTTTGCTACTATAACAAATGATCACAAACTTGGTGACTTAAACTATGTGCATTTTTCATCTTGCAGTTATAAAGATCAGAAATCCCAAGTGGATCTTGCTGGGCTAAAATAAAGGTATTCATAGAGCTGGGTTCCTCTTGGAGGGAATTCTGCTCTAAGGGAGACTCAATTTCCTTGCTTTGTGCAGCCTCTAGAGGCCACCCACATTCCTTGGCTCAGAGCCCCATTCCTTTATTTCAAAGCCAGGACTTTAGGCGTAGTCCTTCTTATGCTGTCATCTCCTTAGTTCTCACTCCCCATTCCTCCTCCATTTTTAAAGACTCTTATAATCATATTAGGCCCATCTACATAGTCCAGGACAAATGCACTATGTTGGCGTCAACTGACCTTTATTGAATACCATTTAACCTAACATTCACAGGTTCTGGGTATTAGGACATAGGCTAATATACTGCTGAACACAACATTAAGGATTCTATGACTCTAGTATCTAAAGTGGACATTTTTTATATTGTTTAAATTTTAAAATTTGATAATGTGTGGGCATCCTTCACTTATTTTTGTCTTTTGTCGGTGATTGATTTATTTATACCCTTCCTCTTATCTTTGATGTCTCCTTTCATAATTATTGGTGTTTTATATATTAAGAATATTAATTATATGTATGTCATGTATGCAGCAAGTATTTTTCCCAATTTTATGTTTTTTTGTTTTATTTGTGGTCTCAGAAGAGAAGTTTGTTTTAATGTCCACATTCCTTGGCCTTCTTTCTCAGGCTTTGTTATCATATCTTTGAATTGAAATTATCATGGTTATAGATTGAACTCTGTCTCCAAAGAATTCATATGTTGAATCCCAGGCCTCCATGTTACTATATCAGAAGTAGGGCACTGAAGGAGGCAATTAAGGTTAAGTGAAGTCATAAAGGTAGAACCAATCAGATAGAACTGGTGTTCTTTTAGAAGAGCAAGAGATACTAGAGCTCACTTGCTCTCCCTACTATATGAGGATACAGAAAAAAGGCAGCCATCTGCAAACCAGGAAAAGAGCCCTCACTTAAATCTCACTGACCATGTTGGCACCCTGATTTCAGAATTCCAGCCTTCAAAACTAATAGTAATACATATCTGTCATTTACACTATTCAATCTCTGATACCTTGTTATGCAACCCAAGCACACTAATACAATCACCAAGTTGGAAATCCAGTTGAACCTCCAAAGTTGACCTCTTTAACTTTACCTAATTTTCATAGACTACACATGCACCACAAGTACGTATCAATATAGTAGGCCTAGTTCCTCATCTGGATCACCTCTCTATGTTGACCAGTATGTTACAGTCCCTTGGGTAGTGAAATTATAAAAAGTCTACTGTACATAGCAACCACAAAGCTGCCTGTAGTTTAATACTTTCCCATTTTCAAATGTTCTATGATTCTGAATCCTTATATACAGCAGACCAAAAATCACATTATAACAAAGATATTTGTATCAGAATATTTATTGCAGCCCAATTCATAATTGCTAAGTCATGGAAGAAGCCCAAGTGCCCATCAACCCATGAATGGATTAATAAATTGTGGTATATGAACATCATGGAATATTATGCAGCCTTAAAGAAAGATGGAGACGTTACCTTTTTCATGTTTACATGGATGGAGCTAGAACATATTCTTCTGAGCAAAATATCTCAAGTATGGAAGAAAAAGTATCCAATGTATTCAGCCCTAGTATGAAACCAATTTATAGCTTTCATATGAAAGCTATAACCCAATTATAGCCCAAGAATATGGGGAAAGTGGAAAGGTGGGGGAGGGGAGGAAGGATGGGTGGAAGGAGGGTAATTGGTGGGACCACACATACAGTGCATTTTACAAGGGTATATGTGAAACTTACTAAATGTAGAATATAAATGTCTTAACACAATAACTAAGAAAATGCCATGAAGGCTATTTAACCAGTTTGATGAAAATATTTCAAATTGTATATGAAACTAGTACAAACAGCACATTGTACCCAGGATTGCATTAATGTAAACAGCTTTGATTTAATAAAAAAAGAAAAAAATTAGAAAAATGTATCCAAGTGATTTGACACAATAGAGTCCTCATCAGATAGTAAATTGTGCTGAGTGTCCCATCATGAAAAATTCTAAAGATGAAAGATTAATTGGACTTTGACTCAATATTCATTGAGCACCTGCATTTCACTCACACTTTATTTATTGAGTGAGTAATATTAATTTTGAGTAGCTGTGGTATAATAGACCTTGAGTGGTAATGATGGCCACACATTAAAGGAAAGCCTTTAATTGTTGAAGTATTGAAGGCCTCCCTTAGAGGATGAATCTTTTTTCTTTATTTTTTTATTATTATTAAATCATAGTTGTGTACATAATGCGATCATGCGGCACCATACACTCGTTTTATAGACTGTTTGACATTTTCTTAGTTATTGTGTTAAGATATTTACATTCCACATTTACTAAGTTTCACATATACCCTTGTAAGATGCACTGCAAGTGTAATCCCACCAATCACCCTCCCTCTGCCCACCTCTCCCCTCCCTCCCATTCCTTTCCCTCTTCCCCCTATTCTTAGATTATAACTGGGTTATAGCTTTCATGTGAAAGCCATAAATTAGTTTCATAGTAGGGCTGAGTACATTGGATACTTTTTCTTTCTTTCTTGGGATACTTTACTAAGAAAAATATGTTCCAGCTCCATCCATGTAAACATAAAAGAGGTAAAGTCTCCATCGTTCTTTAAGGCTACATAATATTCTATGGTGTACATATACCACAGTTTATTAATCCATTCGTGGA
>CAUYPK010111138.1:0-18739 GCA_963574355.1 Loris lydekkerianus | reverse complement strand
GAGAAACAGAAGTATTAAAAGTTATTCGAACAGGAAAGAGAAAGAAGAAGGCATGGAAGAGGATGGTTACTAAAGTCTGCTTTGTTGGAGATGGCTTTACGAGAAAACCACCTAAATATGAAAGATTCATCAGGCCAATGGGCTTGCGTTTCAAGAAGGCCCATGTAACACATCCTGAACTGAAAGCTACCTTTTGCCTTCCAATACTTGGTGTAAAGAAGAATCCTTCATCCCCATTTTATACAACTTTGGGTGTTATTACCAAAGGGACTGTCATTGAGGTCAATGTGAGTGAGCTGGGCCTTGTAACCCAAGGGGGCAAGGTTATTTGGGGTAAGTAACTTTTTAATATGAGGCTGTTGCTGTTCTATAAACCTAATAGAAATAGTTTGTAGAAAGTATGCAAGTTTTTTTAATGCAGACAAGCTAAATAAGTTAAAACTTGATGTAAATCAGACGTAGACTTTTAGGAAGAATACTTTAATAGAAAAATCGTGAATATAGTTTTTTAAATGTAGCTTATTTTGTTACATAAATTTTATATTATACATTGTTAGATTTTGATGCTTTTTAATAAAAATCATGTATTATAATTTAAGATGCAAAAAGAAATTGGGAAATACATTAGCCATATGAAAGGCATACATCTAATACATAATCATACTAGTTCACGTAGTAATTAAAATGGAAATGTCATGCACCAAATTTTAAATTTTTCTTCCTCTTTTAGTTTTTTTTTCTGCTTTTAGTGTCCAAATATCTCTAAACTGATGATCTTTGAAAGAATACACTACAGCTTCTTAAACTCATTGACTGATACTTTATGGTGGCTGGCCTCCATTTTAAAATAGGTTAAATTGATTTGAAACTCACTTCAAACCTTTTGCATTTTCCGGGAAGAATTGTGTGGAAATGTAGCAATGTTCTGGACAATCCACAAAGGCCTGTTAATAGTGTGATAGATAGCATGGAGCTGGCTGCTATTTCGAAAAACACTATCAAAATTGTTAGAACTCAAAGTTGTCTTGAATAATTTTTTTTTTTTTTTTTTTTTTGCAGTTTTGGCCAGGGCCGGGCTTGAACCTGCCACCCCCGGTATATGGGGGCTGGTGCCCTACTTCTTGAGCCACAGGCACTGCCCAAATAATTTAATTTTTTAAAAAATCTCATTTATCCTCTATGATTCATTTTAGAAGTAGTAATTAGAAATATTTTAGGCAAAGGTTATATTCTTTGAAAGTAATTTGTATTAGCTAACATCCTTCCCTTTTTTTTTTTGTTATCCTCAGGGAAATATGCCCAGGTTACCAACAATCCTGAAAATGATGGATGCATAAATGCAGTCTTACTGGTGTGATAACCATTTCACACAAGTAACTTCTTGAAGATTACACGACAATTGAGAAAACCAGCATTACTGTTGATGTTTCTGAATGCTACCAAACAGCCTTACATGTTTGCAGTCATTAAAAAAACTATTTATTAAATTATACAAAACATTAAAGTGAAAAAAAAAAAAATAAAGCTCTGTAAGATGTGTTCACCATTTATAAGTGGTAGGGGATGGATATGGAAGTGTGAGCAAGTGACAGATGACCAGGAAAAGCAGGGAAGTACCTATCAGCATTGAAGGTCACACACAAAAAAAGAATTGTGTTTAATAAAGGCAGTATTAATGTATTCTTATTTTTTGACATAGAGTCTTACTTTGTCACCCTTGGTAGAGTACCCTGGCATCATAGCTCTTGGCAATTGCAAACACTTGAGCTCAACCGATTCTCTTGCCTCAGCCTCCCGAGTAGCTGAGACTGCAGGCGCTTGCCACAGTGCCTGTCAAAAAGAACAAGCAAACAAGTACATTGTACCCCTTGATTGCACTAATGTACACAGCTATGATTTAACAATAAAAAAAAAAAAGAATAAGCAAACAAATAGCAACAACAAAAAACTCCATAATTTTAAGTTATTTAGGGAATGTATTGAATTAAGCCTGTAATCAGTCTTCAGATGTTATGAAAAATCTTTCCCTAAAATATGGTTTATTAAGATTATGTTGGCTCAGTGCCTGTAGCTCAGCGACTAGGGCGCCAGCCACATAAACGGGGCTGACGGATTCGAATGAGGCCTGGGCCTGCTAAACAACAATGACAACTGCAACAAAAAATAGCCGGGTGCTGTGGTGGGTGCCTGTAGTCCCAGCTACTCAGAAGGCTGAGGGAAGAGAATCGCTTGAGCTCAAGAGTTTGAGGTTGCCAAGAGTTATGATGCCAGGGCACTCTACTGAGAGTGACAAAGTGAGACTCTGTCTCAAAAAAAAAAAAAAAAAAAGAATTATGTTGTGTTTAATAAAGGCAGTATTAATGTATTCTTTTTTTTGGCTGCCAAAATCCTTGCAATATTAAAAAGTCTACTGATGACAGTGACAGAACTGAGTGTAAATTCTCAAATTTTTCAACTTGTTAAAGAATTCCCATTAAGGTGGCATGGCAGAAACTGGCTACTGAGCAAACCTGTTTCTCATCATCTCTCTTGTTGGACACCCACATTTCCCAGGCTTCCTTTCAATTTGGACACTGTGTGTCTGGATTTTCACTAATGGAATGTCAAGAAAAGTGATGGCTGTCGATTCAAGACATGGCCCCCAAAACCTCCGTGGTCCTTCTCTTGTCTTCGAGGATGGGTGGCTGTGAACCAAGGGCACGTGCACGCCTGACCTTCCCTGAATCACAAGATTTTCACACGCACACAAGCGCAAAGATTGTATAAAAGGAAGGTCAGAAATTGAGTCATGGCCCCCCCAAACCTCCATTGTCTTTCTTGGTCCTTAGGCTGAATACAGAGGCCCCCAAAGCCTTAGAGGTACAGTGTGGAAGAGGCCTTCCACGGAACAGGAACTCTGCTTTGCATTTCCCATGAATGAGCCTTAAAATTCTATTGTAGGAGGAGCCAATGCAGATAAAAAGACTCCCAGGCACCAATTGGAATAGGAAGCGGCTTTATTCACTGGCTGGGAAACTCTGCAGATTAATGTCCCCAAAACCGAGCCCTCCAACTCAATTTCTGACCTTCATTTTATACAGTCTTTGTGCTTGTGTGCATGTGAAAATCTTGTGATTCAGGGAAGGTCAGGCCTGCAGGTGCCCTTGGTTCATGGCCACCCGTCCTCAAAGACAACAGAAGATCAAGGAAGTTATAAGGTTACTATACAGGTTCAATATGCATCCTCTGAAGGGCATTTAGATAATATCTGCTGCAGTGGGGGTTGTAATTAGTAGCTTCAGACTTATCGCAGACTGTCTGGATAATGCCTGCACAGAGTTACTGGGGCAGACTCCACTTCTGTTTCTCTTCCCTGCCTCAGCATGTTGCAGGATGATGAGGCCCAACAGAGAGAAAGAGAGCCCAAACACCATGTTTATAAGAGAAAGGGCTTTATTCACTGGCCAGGAGCTTAAGGCATAGAAGAATTGCAAATGGCTGTGCCCCTGACTGGCTTGGTCTTTCCTTTTTTATCTCCAGGCAAAAAGTTCCAACCCATACGTACCTTTTCCATTGGCTAGTTGAATCAAGGAGGAGATGCTGTTCCAGCCCCCACGGAACTACAGGATTTCACAGAAGTGGAAATTTCCAAGTTCCGTGAAGTTAAGTTTACAAATTCCCAAGAGCTGAGTCACCATGCAGAGGACCCTGCAGGTATATCCTTGTGGTCTCCTTGAGAAGACCTGTTCTCCTAGACCTTCTTGGGTATTGAGACACTGAGATATTTTCCTTGACTGTTACAATAAATAACATTACAGTAAGTAGTAACCCCTTATCCATGAGGGATGCATTCCAAGACCCCAGTGGACCCTGAAACTGCTATTAGTACAGAATCTGCTACATAAACTCAGCACTTGTCCCTGAGGCCACATTAGAAGAACACGAACAAGTGGTTTGAGAAGAAGGCAAGAGATTTATTAATTTGCTGGCAAATGTCAAACTTCCCTCTTAAGTATCAATTTTCTTAATCCCAAACAGAAATACAGAGCTTTTAAAGGGGAGTTTTCAGCTTTAGGCAATTTCAGTGTTCAACTACAGTTGATATTTCTGATTTGTTCTTTCTCTGGGGAAGACTAGGGATCTCTGCTGGAACAGTTCCCCGTGAGCCAGAGCCCTCTTCCATAGTACAAAGAACAAGAGACACTTCTCTGCTCCTCCCCACCACTGGCCTGAGGCAGTGATGAAGGTTTTAGTCCCCCAGAAAGAGTAAGGAAGTTTTAAAGAGATGGAAAACATTTTTGCTTTTTTCCTCAGGCTGTTCCCTCTGTGACAAACCCTATATATAATCTGTCTTTTCCTATACATCTGTACTTATGATAAAGTTTAATTTATAAGACATTAACAACAATGACTAATAATAAAGCAGAACAAATACATATAATGATATCCTGTAACAAAAGTTATGCGGATGTGGATAGTCTGTCTCTCTCTCTCAAAATCTTTTACTGTATATAATGTTTGACCACAGGTGGGCAGTGTCTGTAGCGCAAAGGAGTAGGGTGCCGGCCCCATATGCCTGAGGTGGCGGGTTCAAACCCAGCCCTGGACAAAAACTGCAAAAAAAAAAAAAATAAAAAAATAATAATAATTTTTTTTTTGACCACAGGTAAGTGAAAACTTGGAAAGCAAAATCACAGGTAAGAAGGGACTACTGTATTTTTTTTTTTTTTTAAAGAGACAGAGTTTCACTTTGTTGCCCTCAGTAGAGTGTTGTGGCATCACAGGTCACAGCAACCTCCAGCTCTTGGGTTTAGGCGATTCTCTTGTTTCAGCCTCCCAAGTAGCTGGGATTACAGGTGCCTGCCACAATGCCTGGCTATTTTTTTTTTTTTTTTTTGTCGCAGTTTGTCAGGGGCCGGGTTTGAACCCACCACCCTCGATATACTCACTGAACCACAGGTGCCGCCCAGGGACTACTGTGTCTTAATTGTGGTAATGATTAATAGCAATGGGGATTTACTAATATATATATACTTACTTACATACATACATATGGAACATTTTGGAAGGGATAGAACTGAGATGGAATTTGATATCCATATGTTCATTCATTCAATAAGTATTATTGAGGATTTATGTGGCTAAGCTCTGAGGATACAGGGAATAGAGAAAATACAGCCCTCTCTTGGCTCAGTGCCCGTAGCTCAGTGAGTAGGGCGGTAGCCATGTACACCAAAGCTGACGGGTTCGAGCCTGGCCTGGGCCTGCCAAACAACAATGACAACTACAACCGAAAAATAGCTGGGCATTATGGCGGGTGCCTGTTCCAGCTACTCGGGAGGCTGAGGCAAGAGAGTCTCTTGAGCCCAAGAGTTTGAGGTTTCTGTGAACTGTGATACCACAGCACTCTACCCAGGGCAACATAGTGAGACTCTGTCCCCCCCCAAAAAAAATAATAAAAATAAATAAATATATATACATATATATATGCAGCCCTCTCTTCAAGGATCTCACCCAAGAGGAAGCAGGCAGTTGTGCTAACAAATAATTGTAATAACAGTATTTACTGTTCTGTAATATTGTCAATGGGAAAGAAGCCATACTCTGTAAAATAATTTAAAGAGGTTTATTCTAAGCCAAATTTGAAGACGACGAGCTGGAGCTACACCCCAGGAGTAGAAGAAGAAGACTTCTGGGGGTTTGTTTTGATACATTTAAAAGACATAGGAATTATAGGTCAAGTTATAAATCAGCATGTGGAAGGCATACATTGGTTTGACCCAGAAACGGTGGGCCATCTCAAGGGGGAAGGTGCTTACAGATTATAAGTAGGTTTAAAGATTTTTTAGTTGAAAATTGGCTGAAAGAATTAAGTTTTGTCTAAAAGACCTTGAGTCCTCAGAAGAGAATGCTTAAATTAAGATTAGGATCTGTTAATCAGGGACAAACTACTGGACAAGTGCCCAGGCTGAAATGGTTTGTTATGTATCTGAAAGCTCTGTAGGTGTGTCTTGCATAGCCTTAGGCCTGTTAGTAAGTCCTAAAGGATTTCTAAGGAGGGAGGAGGATGTGATGAGGCCATCTGATCTCCTTTTTCATGGCTAGCAACTCAGTTTTAGGGGATCCTCTTGGTCAAGAGGGGTTCCAGTCAGTCAGCTGCTGGAAAAGAGCCTTCAGATTTTACTTTATTTGGCTCAGTGCCTGTAGCTCAGTGATTAGGGTGCTGGCCACATACACCAGGGCTGGTGGGTTCAAGCCCGGCCTGGGCCTGCTCAACAATGACAACAACAACAAAAATAGCCGGGCATTCTGGCAGGTGCCTGTAGTCCCAGCTACCTGGAGGCTGAGGCAAGAGAATTGCTTAAGCCCAAGAGTTTGAAGTTACTGTAAGCTGTGATGCCGTAGCACTCTACTGAGGGCAACAGAGTGAGACTCTGTCTCAAAAAAAGAAAAAAAAAGATTGGGTCGGCACCTGTAGCTCAGTGGCTAGCCCGCCAGCCACACACACCAACGCTGGCAGGTTCGAATCCAGCCCAGGCCTGTCAAACAACAATGACAACTACAACCAAAAAATAGCTGGGCGTTGTGGTGGGCGTCTATAGTGCCAGCTACATGGGAAGCTGAGCCAAGAGTATCTCGTTAGCCCAAGTTTGAGGTTGCTGGGAGCTGTGATGTCACGGCACTCTACCCAGGGCGACAGTTTGAGAAAAAAAAAAAAAAGATTTTATTTTGCTTGTTTTTTTTGAGGCAGAGTCTCACTTCATTGCCCTGGGTAGAGTGCTGTGGGGTCATAACTCACACCAACTTCAAACTCTTGGGCTCAAGAGACCCTCTTACCTCAGCCTCTTGTGTAGCTGTGACTACAGGTGCCTGCCACAACACCTGGCTAGTTTTTCTATTTTTAGTAGAGATGGACTCTTGCTCTTGCTCAAGCTGGTCTTGAACTTCTGAGCTCAGGCAATCCACCCACTTCGGCCTCTCAGAGTGCCAACATTACAGGCATGAGCTACCATGCCCAGCAAGATTTTATTTTATTTTAGTTCCCCACAATAGAAATGTGTCCAAGTGGGGAGGGGGGATAGAGGAGAGAGTTCAGTCTGGGGAGAGGAAACAACAGCTTTTTTAAGGGTGTACAAGAGTGTCATGGCCTGGGAAGTTGGGGGAGGAGTGTACCAAAAGGCAACCAGAAAAACAGGCACTGCACCCCTCAGGTCCCACCAGGCAGGTGGTAAGAAGCAGTTTGTGGAGATCCGGGATTGAGCTCTGCATAAAAAGTTCAGGATTCAGTATAAATCTGCTCTCACGGTGCAGTTTCCAGCCACCAGAAAGAGAGGCTGCACATTCAGCCAGACAACAGGATTTGAGTAAACTTGTGAGGGACCTCTAACCATAGTTGGTTCGTAGTTCTTCCCTTGGCCTCCAGAGGGAGCTGCAATGCCTCCTGTAAAGGTTCATGCTTTCAGCACATTATGGGATATGTGCCAGGTACACGGTTCCAATTCCACCGTCCAGTAGGCAACAGACACATAAACAGGTTTAGATTCCATGCACTTCATTAGTCCACTGAAAGACCAATGCATAGGACATTGTAGAAACTCAGAGTCAGCTGTATGTCCATAATAGCTGAGGACGTCTTTGTCCACATCTTCTAAAATGTGTGCATCAAGTTCTCATTCTCTCCACACAGTAAAAACCTCCCCAATTACTGAGAAGGTGCTGGATACCAGGCATTTTTTACATTTGAACACATTTGACTTCATTAAATCCTCATAATAATCCCCTTTAAGATGAGTAAATGGGAGTCTCAGAGAGGCTAGCAGCAAGTGGCAGAGCCAGGATGTGACCCCAGGCCTACTAGCACTGAAGTAAATCCCACGCTTTAAGCACCCTGTCTGTGAGGCTGCACACTTTGCTCATCAGGCCCCAAGGCCTTCCTTCCTCTAGATCTGGGCCCATTCTACCAGGGAGCATTTACACCATCTTTCAAACATCCCTTTGACAACCTGCAATGCAGCGTATTGTTGCACAAGGTTATAGTTTGTCCTTTCATTACTGTGTAATGAATTGGGTGAATATTTCATATCATTTAATTTTAATAAAGTCCAACTTATACTCAGTTGCTCCAGTACCGTCTGTTGAAAATCTTTTCTCCGGGAGGTGCCTGTAACACCCTGTTTACGGCATCAGCCACATACACCAAGAATGGTGGGTTCGATCCAGCCTGGGCCAGCTAAAACAATAATGACAACTTTAACCAAAAAAATAAAATAAAATAGCCTGCCCTTGTGGTGGGCGCCTATAGTCCCAGCTACTTGGAAGGCCGAGGAGAATCGCTTAAGCCCAAGAGTTGGAGGTTGCTGTGAGCTGTGATGTCACAGTACTCCACACAAGGTGACAGCTTGAGACTGTTTCAAAAAAAAAAAATCTTTTCTCTGTTGTATTGTCTTTGTACCTTTTCTCACTTTACTATAATTATGTGGTTCTATTTCTGGGCTTTCCATTCTATTCCATGTAGGAATTTGTCACTTCTTTCATCATCCTGTACCGCCTACTACTACCCTGTCTTGATTATTGTAGCCTTATAGTAGATCTTGACATTATGTAGTGTTAGTCCTTGAGTTTTGTATTTCTCCTTTAGTATTGATTGTATTGGTTATTCTGGATCTTTTGCCTCTCCATATACATTTTAGAATTAGTTTGTTGGTATCTGCAAAATAACTTGATAAGATTTTGTTTGGGACCACATTGAATTTATAGATCAAGCTGAGGAAGAACTCACATCTTGGCAACATTGACTCTTTCCACCCATGAACATGTACTGTCTCTCCACTTACTTAGTTCTTCTTTAATTTCATTCATCAGATTTTTATAGCTTTCCTCATAAAAATCTTGCACATATTTTGTTAGATTTATAACTAAGCAATTCAAGGGAATGTTAATGGAAATGGTATTGTGTTCTTAATTTCAAATTCCACTTGGTATATAGGAAAGAACTTTAGTTTTATATATTAACCTTATATCTTGTGACCTCACAGTAATTGCTTATTAATTCTAGAGTTTTTTTTGTAGATTCTTTCTGATTTTCTATATAGATGATCATGTCATCTGTGAAAAAAGATAGCTTTAGGGCGGTGCCTATGGCTCAAAGGAGTAGGGTGCCGGTCCCATATGCCAGAGGTGGTGGGTTCAAACCCAGCCCTGGCCAAAAACTGCAAAAAAAAAAAAAAAAAAATATATATATATATATATATATACATTGCTTTATTTCTTCCTCCTCAATCCGAACTCTTTTTATTTTCTTCTCTCATTGCATTAGCTAGAACTTCTACTACAATGTTGAAAAGAGAAGAAGTGGCTTGGACAGCACTCCTTTGTTTCATATTTCCTTAGTGGGAAACATTTTTTCTTAGGTGGAAATTCTTTTTGGTAGATATTCCTTATTGAGTTGAGATAGTTCTTCTTCTTTTCCTTGTTTACTGGAGGTTTTATTGGTTTATGTAAAAAAAAAATCACATTGGGCAGGTGCCTGTGGCTCAAAGGAGTAGGGCGCTGGCCCCATATGCTGGAGGTGGTGGGTTCAAACCCAGTCCCGGCCAAAAACTGCAAAAGAAAAAAGTTTTGGCTTGGTGCTTGTGGCTCAAGCAGCTAAGGTGCCAGCTACACCTGAGCTGGCAGGTTCGAATGCAGCTTGGGCCTGCCAAACAACAATGATGGCTGCAACCAAAAAATGGCCGGGCATTGTGGTGGGCACCTGTAGTCCCAGCTGCTTGGGAGGTGGAGGCAGGAGAATTGCTTGAGCCCAGGAGTTGGAGGTTGCTGTGAGCTGTGATGCCACAGCACTCTACCCAGAGCGACAGCTTGAGGCTCTGTCTCAAAAAAAAAAAAAAAAATCAAATTGAAGGCCAGGCATAGTGGCTCACACCTGTAATCCTAGCACACTTGTAATCCTAGGCTGAGGTAGGTGGATTGCTTGAGCTCAAGAGTTGGAGACCAGCCTGAGAAAGAGCAAGATCCTTCCTCAGAAAAGCTAGCCAGGTGGGTGTTGTGGCAGACACCTGTAGTCTCAGCTAGTTGGGAAGCTTGACTCCAAGAGTTTGAGGTTTCTGTGAGCTATGATGCCATGGCACTCTATCCAGGGCAACAGAGTGAGACTCCGTCTCACCAAAACAAAAAACAAACAAACAAACAAACCAAAAAAAAACGACTCACACTGAATTTTGTCAAATGCTTTTTCTGGATCTGTTGATATGATCACATGATTTTTCTCTTTAGCCTGTTGATATGATGGGTAGCACTAATTAATTTTTGAATGTTGAACCTGCTTTGCATACCTGGTACAAATCCCACTTAGTTGTGGTATGTAAATCTTTTCCATCAAACTTTTTGGTTTAGTTTGCTAATTTTTTTTTTTCTTTCTTTCTTTCTTTCTTTCTTTCTTTCTTTCTTTCTTTCTTTCTTTCTCTTTCTTTCTCTCTTTCTCTCTCTCTCTCTCTCTCTCTCTTTCTTTCTGTGGAGACTGAGTCTCACTTTGTCGCCCTGGCATCACAGTGCTGTGGTGTCACAGCTTACAGCAACCTCCAGCTCTTGTGCTTAGGCGATTCTCCTGCTTCAGCCTCCTGAGTAGCTGGGACCACAGGTGCCCACCACAACGCCGGGCTATTTTTTGTTACAGTTTGGCCAGAGCTGGGTTTGAACCCGCCACCCTTGGTATATGGGGCTGGCACCCACTCGTTGAGCCACAAGCATTGCCCCTTTTTCTTTTCTTTTCTTTGTTTTCTTTTCTTTTTCTTTTCTTTTCTTTTTTTTTTTTTTGTCCTTGAATAAAAGCAGGGTCTTGGTAGGCCCAATAGTTCTCCAGTTTCCTCCTACATAATGAGATATCCTTAGGGTAAAAGAAGCCTTAGCCCGGCGTTGTGGTGGGCGCCTGTAGTCCCAGCTACTGGGGAGGCTGAGGCAAGAGAATTGCTTAAGCCCAGGAGTTGGAGGTTGCTGTGAGCTGTGATGCCACAGCACTGTGCAGAGGGTGACAAAGTGAGACTCTGTCTCAAAAAAAAAAAAAAAAGCCTCACACAAAGGAAAACAAATGTATAATTTAATCTATATGAAATTGCAGAATAGGAAAAACTAATCTATGGTAGAAAAAGAAATCAGAGAAATGTTTGCCTCTGGGAGCATAATGGCAGATATTGATGGAGAAGGGGCATGAAGAACTTTCTAGATATATAGTAATCATCTATATTTTAATAGGGATCTGGATTGTACAAGTGTATGTATTTGTTAAAATTCATCACATGATACATTTTAGATTTGTTCATTTGTTTTAAATAAATTTTGCCCCAATGAAGTAATGGAAGTGTAAACAGATATTAAACTTCAGTTAGTAATATAGATGCTTAAGTGTTTTTTTTTTTTGTTTGTTTGTTTTTGAGACAGAGCCTCAAGCTGTCACCCTGGGTAGAGTGCCGTAGCATCACAGCTCACAGCAACCTCCAACTCCTGGGCTCAAGCAATTCTTTTGCCTCAGCCTCCCAAGTAGCTGGGACTACAGGTGCCTGCCACAATGCCTGGCTATTTTTTGGTTGCAGCTGTCATTGTTGTTTTGGCGGGGCTGGGCTGGATTTGAATCCACCAGCTCAGGTGTATGTGCCTGGCGCCTTAGCTGCTTGAGCCACAGGCGCAGAGCCGATGCTTAAGTCTTGAGGGGTAAGCATACTGATATCTGCAATTTACTGTGAAATGCATCAAATGTAATTCAGAGTGCCAGGTAGATAGAGGGATGGATTGGTAGATTGCTATCTGATAAAAGTACAGGAGTAAAGTGCTGTGATAAATTCTATGATATTGTGTTTTTATGTATTTTTTTTTTTTTTGAGACAGAGTCTCACTTTGTCACCCTCAGTAGAGTGCTGTGACATCACAGCTCACTGCAACCTCCAGCTCTTGGGCTTAGGTGGTTCTCTTGCCTCAGCCCCCTGAGTATCTGGGATTACAGGCACCTGCCACAATGGCTGGCTATTTTTTTGTTGTAGTTTGACTGGAGCTGGGTTTGAACCTGCCACCCTTGGTATATGGGCCTGGTGCCCTACTCACTGAGCCACAGGCACCGCCTGATATTGTGTTGTTGTTTTTTTTTTTTGTAGAAACAGAGTCTCACTTTATCACACCCGGTAGAGTGCTTTGGCATCACACAGCTCACAGCAACCTCCAACTCCTGGGCTTAAGCGATTCTCTTGCCTCAGCCTCCCGAGTAGCTGGGACTACAGGCACCTGCCACAATGCCTGGCAATTTTTTTGTTGCAGTTCTGCTGGGGCTGGGTTTGAACCCGCCACCCTTGGTATATGGGGCCAGCACCTTATCGACTGATATTGTGTTTTTAATTTCAAATTCCATTTGATACATAGGAAAGTAATTGACTCTTGTGTATTAACCTTGTATCCTGCAACCTTGTTATCATTGCTGATTAGTTCCAGATATAGTGAGTGTTTCCTTTCAAGTCTTTCAACTTTTATGGATGTTTGGAAAGTTTCATAATAAAATGGAAAGAAATAATAACTAAAAAGCCCATTAATATTTTGCATGGCTAAAAGAATAATCTCTGTTGTGTACATCCTTGGCTTCCTCCATGTGTGCAACCATCTCTCCTGTGGTTTTCTCTGCTGGAGAGTGGCTTCCTCCATGCAGAGTCCTGAATACCATTTCTAGATTGACTCACAGTCTCTGCCCATGCAAGATCTCCAGGTTCCTTTTAAAGCATTTGAGTCTTGATTACGTGCATTATTAAGGAAGTTTGCTTCTGCAGATACTGCTGGCAGGCGTGTTGGCCCCCTCTGTGTGCTGCCTCTGGCTTGGCCTGCTGTGGGAGAGGCTGCCGCGGACAACTTCAGGACAACTTGGACTTTGCTTTCCTGGGCAGGCACAGCCCCACTCAACACCTCTGCTGGCTCCAGAGGTTCCTGGTTAACAATTTGACATATACCACTTTGGTTGATGGAAAATATCTGACCTGCTGCTCCCTGACAGACTTTGGTGGGTGGAGTTGGGACTCAAAGAGAAGTCTGTGCAAGGAGCTCCCCAGGTTAATAGGAAAGAGGAAATGTATGTACGATGGCTCCAAACTTATGCAAGACAGCTCGGAGGGCACAGGGCCAGGAGAGGTTGCCTCTGATGCAGCGGACGCCACTAAAGAGATGCCCGGAGAAGGCAACCATCAAAACTTTCTCACTTTCAAAAGAGCCTAAAACTGCAGGATACCATTTTCATATTGGCTATATTATACAAGCAATGTTTTTTTGTTTTTTTTTTTTTTTGTAGAGACAGAGTCTCACTTTATTGCCCTTGGAAGAGTGCTGTGGCATCACACAGCTCACAGCAACCTCCAACTCCTGGGCTTAAGTGATTCTTCTGCCTCAGAGAATAGGTAGAGTCCCAAGTCTCCTGCCCAGTCCCAAGTAGCTGGGACTACAGGCACCTGCAACAACGCCGGCTATTTTTTGTTACAGTTTGGCTGGGGCCGGGTTTGAACCCACCACCCTCGGTATATGGGGACGGGGCCCTACCCACTGAGCCACAGGCACTGCCCTTGTTTTTAAAATTATTTTTTATTTTATTTTTATTTATTTATTTATTTATTTTTTTGAGACAGCGTCTCAAGCTGTCCTGTTGGGTAGAGTGCCATGGCATCATAGCTCATAGCAACCTCAAACTCCCGGGCTTAAGTGATTCGCCTGCCTCTGCCTCCCAAGTAGCTGGGACTACAGGCGCCGGCCACAATGCCCAGGTATTTTTTCGTTGCAGTTTTCATTGTTGTTTGGTAGGCCTGGGATGGATTTGAACCCGCTAGCTCTGGTGTTATGTGGTTGGCGCCTTAGCCGTTTGAGCCATAGGTGCCGAGCCCTCAAATAATGGTTTTTAATTTAATTTAATTTTGTATATATTTTTTGAGACAGAGCCTCAAGCTGTCACCCTAGGTATAGTGCTGTGGCATCATAGCTCACAGCAACCGCCAACTCGTGGGCTTAAGAAGCGATTCTCTTGCCTCCCAAGTAGCTGGGACAATAGGCGCCCGCCATAATGCCCAACTATTTTTCGGTTTTAGTTGTCATTGCTGTTTGGCTGGCCTGAGCTGGATTCGAACCTGCCAGCTCTGGTGCATGTGGCTGGCATCTTAGCTGCTTGAACTACAGGCGCCAAGCCAAACAATGGTTTTTTAAATGGTAATACTTGATGCTAGCAAGGAATTGATGAGGGGGCAGTTTTCTACACTGCTACAAATAATTATCCATGGAAATAATTTAACAATATGTGTAAAACATCATACATTTTGAATCAATAAGTTATACCCAAGGATATATCTATTCTAAGGGCAAAAAATCAAAATGTTTTTAAAATATCTACATATAAAGGCACTTAACAAGTTATTCGTCTATATCTACACATAATAGGTAGATATTGTCAAAATCTACACAGAAGGTACTTAACAAGTTAGTTGTCTATTCTTTGATACTTCGGGAAAAAAATAAGAAGAAGTTAATTGATGACTCCATACTGAACCTCAGAGTCAAAGCATTATATAATAGACATACTCTTATTTGACAATGTGAATGTTACTTTCTTTGCCTATTATTATTATTGCTTAATACTTCGTTGCAGCAATCATCTGATTTCTTTTCTGAATGTATTTGTCTTCGTTTGTTCTTTGCGAGGTTTATGTTTCTGGTCCCTATCTTAAACATTGTTATTGTTGTTAAATTTTAAGCCTTTTTAATTTTGTGAAGGCAAAAAGTGGAAGCCTAATGAACACATGTATATGTGGAAAAAAAAATCAAAATGTCTTCAAATATCTACACATAAAGGTACTTAACAAGTTATAGTGACAGAAAAAGTAGGATATTATCAGGATACTAATTAAATTATAGTTTAACAATGTGATGCGAATATTATATAGATATTTTTCATGACACACTTTTAGGGAGGAAAAATCCAGTTGTAAAACTATATACAATGGAATTCTCATGATATGCTAAAAGATTATGAGAAATTATTTGTTCTCTTTTTTATAGCTTCAATATTTCCTAAGTTTTCTTTGATACATACATATTGCTTTTTATATTAGGAAAAATAGTTTTTAAAATGCAGCAGTCTGAAAATGGGATGTGAAGGAGATTTCTATCCGGGGATCGAGGCTGTTATGTATTTGAAGAAACTGTTGTCAAAGCCTTCTTTAAGACCTCTTAAATCTTTTGCTTATAATATGAAGACAGTGTGGGTCCCAGTTTAGAATCACGCTGATGAAAGTGTTAGGTCAGTGGTTGGAAGGAATAAAGATATAACTAAAGAGCGGAGTTCTGTCTGCCCCGGGCTGAAGTGAATGTAACAGACATACACAAGTTCCTGAAAGTATAATTGCAAGACAGGGCTATGAGCTGTCCACAGTGGCAAAGGTTGCTGCTACTGCCCTCTTGCAACAGAGATGGCATTAGTGATAAATTTCCACCATCCACAGGGAAAGTGAAGGGTCACGGGAAGAGAAGGAACTACCCCTTAAGGGGCCCCTACTGCTTGCCATTGTGGTGGGACTTTTACCAACATTATCATTCATCTAATCCTTAGAGCTTCCCTAAGAGATGTGCCTCACAACGCTGTAGGCATGAAGGGACAGAAATCCATGTCACACTAGCATAAGCAGAAAGGAGAGGTACTTGTGTAGTTAACCAGAAGCAACAACTTGATTGAAGTCTCATGTGATAATATCGTGAATCTCTGGCAGCTTATATTTACCAAAAATGATTGCAACAGATTCTCCGATGTCCTGGGGCCTTTCCTACACTGTGGCTTTGGCATTCCTCCCATCAAGGGGAGGGGGGGGGGTCTGTGTTCCCTCTCCTTGAATTTGGGTGAGCACATCACTATGTTGGAAGGGATGCTATGTGATTTGTAGAGCATGGTCGTAAGAGATGACACAGATCCTGCCTGGGTCTCTGGGGACACTCACTCTGGGAACTCAGCCACCATGCTGGGAAGGAGCCCAGGCCACAGGGAGAGCCGAGTGGAGCTGGCCAACAGCTAGACATCCAACTACCAAACATGAGAGGGAGGAGACTGAGATGACTCCAGCCTTGGCCATCATGTGGCTGCAGCCACAGGGGCAGCAATCCTGAAGGAGATTCACCCAGCTGAGCCAAGTCAGCCCCAGAACCATCTGAAGAATAATACAATTATTGTTACTTAAAGCCCCTTATTTTGAGGGTGACTTGTCACACAGATAGATAACTAAGACAATCTCTGTTTCTTAGCTCTTCCTCTTTTTGTGGTTGAACTCATTCTCTCCTACAGGGGGTTACATAGGGAGAATGTAGAGTAAGTAGCACTAATAACTCCATGATGGGATGTTTCTTCTAATGTCCAAGTAAAATTGCAGGGAGGAGCTGGTCTGTTAAGTCATATACCTACCTGCAGAAAGTCACCAAGGCTCGAAGAATGGGATTCTGTGACTGAGGCTGCCATTGGTCTATCCAACATACATTCTCCCTTTCCATGGCATTTTATTCGGCATTGACATCCTGATTTTATTCAGCTTGGCAACGTGCCTAGTCTCTCTTGTAGCTAGGCTCTGTGATTAAACTCAATGATACATGAGCAGAGGTATGTGTGGTCCTTTATGGAAAGATCCTATATTAGCCTCCTATCATTGTAACAGATCACTACAATTTTAGCTGCTTAAAACAACTGCCATTTATTGTCGTGCAGCTCTGGAGGCCAGAAGTCTGATATGACTAGGTTACATCAGAGCGTCAGAAGAGCTGTTTCTTCTGGGGGCTCTGGGGGAGAGTCTGTTTCCTTACTTTTCCTAGTTTCTTTCCTTTTTTTTTTTTTTTTTCTTTTTTGAGACAGAATCTCACTCTGTTGTGCTGGGGTTGAGTGCCATGGGGTCATTATAGCTCACAGAAACCTCAAACTCTTGGGCTTAAGTGACCCTCCTGTCTCAGCCTCCCAAGTAGCTGGGACTACAGGTGCCTGTCACAATGCCTAATTTTTCTATTTGTAGTAGAGACAGGCTCTAACTCTTGCTCAGGCTGGTCTCAAACTCCTGAGCTCATGGGATCCTCCCACCTGGGCCTCCCAGTGTGCTAGGATGTCCATCGTGAGCTCTCGTGCCCATTTACCTTTTCTAGTTTCTAGAGGCTGCCACATGCCTTGACTAGTGGCTCCTTCCACCTTCAAAGTCAGGAAAGACCAGTTGAATCATTCTTTCATTGTACCCCTACATTGCCTGTTCTGCCTGCTTCTTCTACACTTAAGGACCTTTGTGATTATCCTGTGCCCATCTGGGTGATCCAGGATAATCTCCCGACTTAAAGTCAGTAGATTAGCAATCAGATTTGCATCCGGAACCTTAATTCCCCTTTGCCGGGCAATCTAATGTATTCTGAGGTTCTGGGGATTCAGATATAAACATCGTTGGGGTGATCATTATTCTGTTAACCACAGAGCTTTAAAAAGGAAGGGTGCTCATTTTTCTTTCTTCCTCTTTCCTGCTGCTTTGAATGGACTCATGATATGTCCACTTCTGGGTTGAGGTATCATGACTGGCTGCCTGCCAGAACCATTTTTTGGCAGGGCTCCCAAAGAAAGAGGAATTCCTATTAGTAGAATGAGAAAAGGGATGGTAGACAGGTAAAAACATTGGGTGTTTCCTATAAATGTCTGCTGCAATAATGTTGCATGATCAACAACCTCTAAGACTTAGTAGCTTACAACAACATTTCTTCACTGATTTCTAGTTCACAGATTTTCAGTTGATTGTGGCTCTGCCAGGTTTGTCTTGGACTTGACTCTAGGCTGTGGTTAAGTTCAGTTATGCCCTACCTGTCTCTAATCCACTTGGCACCGGCTGCTCCTTGGCACGTTCTTCCCATGGCAGATGGCAGAAGTGCTAGAGGGCCAGACAGGCCAAGGAAGCTCATTGAAAGATCCTCCTCTCTGCATGCTGGGTCACATTTCATTGGCCAAAGCAAGTCACATGAGCAAGCTGGAGTCAATGGTGGGTAGCAGTACCCCTCCTCCTCTCTCTAGGGGGTGGCACAGAGAAGGACCAAGGTAAATAATCTTTACACGGAAGATCTAAAGGGTCGGGAATAACCATCCATTTTACTACAGTGACTAAGCCAAAGCACTTTCCTCAACAGCGGGGCAGATATATAGGGATCCTTCTTCATGCTCATGTGACCTGGAGGATTACTCAGTTGATTCCCCCCCACCCCACCCCCACTTTAAAGAGTAGTATAGTAGATGCCTGCCACCTAACACTTTTGGCCTCCTCTTAGGCCGTGCCAGCTACACCCTTGGAGGTTTAAACATCTTTCCTGGGGTAATTGATAACGACTATACTGGTGAAATTAAACTCTTAGCCTCATCTACTTCCGGTCTCCTCACTGGAAAATCAGGCCAAAGAATTGCTCAGCCGCTTTTAATCCCCCTCCAGTTTTCCAGTAAAAACTTCCTTCAGAATTTCAGAGGCTCCAATAACTTTGGCTCGTCTGATACTTATTGGGTGCAAAGTATTACCCAAGACAGAGCCCTCCTTAAGTTAAAACTAGAAGGAAAGACTTTTGAAGGTCTTATAGACACAGGATCGGATGCCACAATTATTTCTGAGGCAAATTGGCCTTCCTCTTGGCCCCTTACAGCCTCACTGACATACCTAAAGGGCATTGGCCAAACTTCCAACCCTCAGCAGAGTTCTAAAATTCTTATTTGGAC
>CAUYPK010111137.1:0-15827 GCA_963574355.1 Loris lydekkerianus | reverse complement strand
TTGGGCATCTTGGCGGCGGGCAGGGCGCGTGCCGGGTGCCTGCGGGCCGCGGCGCGCCGAGAGCCTTCACGAAGCTGCGCTGCCTGGCCGCTGCCGCTCCTCCCGCCGCCCGAGCTGCTGAGACCCGCGGCGGGGGCGCTGAGAGAACCGGATGGAACTGGATTGGGAGCCCGCCTCCTGCTCCCCCCGCGTCCCCCGGCCGCGGGCTCTCCCTCCCCGCCGGCCGGGCCGCCCTCCGCCCCCGCCCATTGGCTGCGGGGCCCACCCCGCCGCGCCCGCGCCGCGGCCCGCGTCCAGAATAGGTGAGGCGGGCCGTCACTCGACCCCGCCGCCCCGCCCTCGCCCTCGCCCCTGCCCCTGGGTGCTCCCACCCTCCCCGCCGCCTAGCGGGGCCCCGGACTCGGCCTAGGGGGGCGGGGCCCCAGAGGCCGCTCGGGGCTCACGGTAGTTTGTTTGAAGCCGAGCCGCAAAGTGCGGTCTGCGCGCCGATTGGCGGAGGCTCGCCACGTGAGCGCGGTTCCCCCACCCACAATCCTCCTGGATACCTGGGCGCCCTTACCCTCCCTGAAAGCCTGAGCGTGGGGGCCCTTGCCCCTGGGGTGAATTGGGTTAGAACATTTATAATATTTCTTGGAGATTGGGAAGGGAGCGGGGCGAGGGATGCAAGAACTAGCAAATTTCTTTCGTCTCAGTGGGCAAAAAAGGTTATCTAGGGACTCCAGCTTCGCAGGCCTGCGAGAACCGGCACCCGGTGCGCAGGCGCCGAGGAGGAGGTCGTGGGAAGGAAAACTTAGGCGGGTTCCGCGCGAGGAGCTATGCGCAGGCGCAGGTTAACTCTGCCAGGACTTGCTCTGGTGTGCCCCGAGGCGAGAGCTTCGGCGGCGAGGTTACTGCTGTTTCCCCTTTCCGTGTAACTTTCTTTAGATCTCCGTTCCTTGAGGCGTGCCGGGTGCGAGACGGTAGTTCCTGGGGACGGAGCGGGGTGGCTGGTTAGGACTGCGTTCCTGACAACCGTCTCCGACCGTCTCCAGCACGTCTCTTGCGGACCCCTGGACCTGCTGAGCCTCGTCTGCTGGTGTTTGGCAGAAGCACAAGGGTCAGGCGCCTCCCTTCTTAAAACCAGTTGCTCTTCCAAGCACCTTTTAAAAGTGGAAAAATGCCTCAGGCTGGAGGTCTGAGCGGGTAATCTCGGATCCGGTGAGATTGCATTTTACTCCGGTTTTTAAGGAAGGAGAAATTTAAGGGTTTTAATCGGGAAACTATCAGTTGGAATTTTGGGAGAGGAAGAAACGTAGAAGTGGCTTGAGTCCAAAACTGAGAGCAGGCGGAATGTCCACCATTTGGGAATAGCAGATGAAGTATGGCACCTTCACGTAGGCAGCTCCACCCGGAACTAAATGTTTCTTTTGGGACAGAGTCTCACTTTGTCGCCCTCGGTAGAGCAACCTCCGACTCGTAGGGCTTAAGCGATTCTCTTGCCTCAGCCTCCCAAGTAGCTGGGACTACGAGCGCCCGTCACAACGCCGGGCTATTTTTTGTTGTTGTTGTAGTTGTCATTGTTGTTTAGCAGGCCCGGGCCGGGTTCGACCCGCCAGCCCTAGTTTGTGGCCGGCGCCCTAACCACTGAGGTACGGGCGCCAAACCCTGAAATGATTTTTAAAAATTACAAGTCAGACCATGTGACTCCTAATCAAAAACACTAATGTCTTTCTCATTCACAAAGGCTGAATGAATTAATGGAATACTATCAGCAATGAAAATGACCCAGGTGGGAGGCGCCTGTAGCTCAATGGGCAAAGGCGCTGACCACATACACCTAGGGCGACCACATACACCTAGGGCGACCACATACACCTAGGGCGGCAGGTTCAAACCCGACCCGGGCCTGCTACCCAACAATGACAACTGCCCAGGGGTTGTGGTGGGCTCCTGTGGTCCCACCTACTTGGAAGGCTGAGGCAAGAGAATCCCCTAAGCCCAGGAGTTGGAGGTTGCTGTGAGCTGTGACGCCATAGCACTCTACAGCGGGCGACAGAGTGAGACTCTGTCTCAAAAGAAAATGACCCATGTACAACTATGTGCAGTATGGATGAATGTCACAAGCAGCACAATTTTAGAGAGATGCCAGACCCAGAAATGCATATACTGTGTGATTCTACTCATATAATGTACAAAAGCAGGCAAAACTTTATTACCAATCAGGATAGTGCTTTCAGTTGGGGGTTGGATTGGGAACTAGTGACTGGAAGAGAGCAATGGTAAAGTGCGGGTGGGAGTAGTCATGTTCAGTTTTCTTTTTTTCTTTTTGAGACACGAGTCTCACTGGGTTGCCCAGGTTGGAGTGCAGTGGCATTATGATAGCTCACATAACTCACTGCAACCTCAAACTCCTGAGTTCAAATGATCCTCCTATCTCAGCCTCTGGGTAGCTTTGTGTAGCTGGGACTACCCAACTCCTGGCTAATTTTTCTGTGTTTTGTAGAGATGAAGGTTTCTCTTGCTTGAATTTTTTTTTTTTTTTTTTTTTAGATGGAGCTTCAGGCTGTTGCCCTGGGTAAAGTGCTGTGGCATCACAGCTCACAGCAACCTCTTACTTCTAGGCTTAAGGGATCTATTGCCTCAGCCTCCCAAGTAGCTGGGACTGCAGGCATCCACCACAATGCCCGGCTATTTAAGTTGTCCTTGTTTGGCAGGCCTGGGCTGGATTCGAACCCGCCACCTCTGGTGTATGTGGCTGGCACCTTAGCCACTTGAGCTATAAGCGCCAAGCCTCTTGCTTGAACTATTCTCATACTCCTGACCTCAAGCCATCCTCCCTCCTGGGCCTCCCAGAGTGCTAGGATTACAGGCATGAGCCACAGCTCTGGCCAGGTTCTATTTCTTGATCTGGATGTTGGTTGCACCCTTGAGTTCATTTTGTGAGTATTAATTGAGCTGTGCACCTATGTATGCATTTCTGTATATGTATTATGAATAAAGTAATTTTCCTACATGGCAAAGACAGCATTTTACATACAAATTCAGCCCTTTAGCTTCTATTGGCATCCTTTTTGCATGCATTCCGCAGGCTGCACTTGATTGTATGTCTTGTAAGGAGGCATCCTTTGTCTGGTTTGCCAGGACTATAGCTCTGCTGATTTCTCCAGTTGCCAGAATTATAGCCTGGTTGCCAAAATAATTTTGCTTTGTGATGCCTTTACATACATTTATATATTTTCACTTATTTTTGGAAAATGTTTGTTTGGTTCAAAATTCCAAAGGTACGAAAAGATTTCTAGAGAAGTTTCCCTTCCAGTTTTGTCCCCATGGCTATCTGCTTCTCCCAAGAAGAAACCAGTTTTGCTGCCTCTTGTGTATCCTCGAGATACTTTACACATATATAAGCAAATCTATATGGATTCTTTCTATAGTTTGTTATAATATTTGGCAGACTTGCAGTTTTTCAATAGAGATTGTTTCCTGCAAGTCCTTAAAAAAATTATTGTTTTGGCTTGGCTCTCATACCACAGTGGTTAAGGTGCCAACCACGTACACCAAATCTGGCCTTAGCCAGCTAAAACAATGACAGCTGCAACCAAAAATAGCTGGGCATTGTGGCGGGCGCTTGTTAGTCTAAGCTACTGGGAGGCTGAGGCAAGAGAATCTTTAAACCCAAGAGTTTGAGGTTGCTGTGAGCTGTAACACCATGACATTCTATCTAGGGCTAGCTTGAGACTGTGTCTCAAAAAAAAAAAATTTTTTTTTTTTTTTAAGACGGTGCACTGGCCCAATCATAACTTACTGTAGTCTTTTTATCTTTTCTTTTTTATTTTTTTTTTTGCAGTTTTTGGCCATGGCTGGGTTTGAACCTGCCACCTCCCGCATATGGGGCTGGCACCCTACTCCTTTGAGCCACAGGCGTCCCCCCCCCCCCCAACTTACTGTAGTCTTGCACTGCTGGGTTAGGCAATCTTCCTGCTAGGCCTGTAGGTACATGTCACCATGCCAGGCAAATTTTTACTTTAATTTGTAGAGATGGGGGTCTCACTATATTGCCCATGCTGCTCTCTAACCCCTGCCCTCATATCTACCCCAGCTTCACAACGTGCTGGGATTAGGCATGAGCCACTGTGCTTGGCCTCTTTCTTTTTTGTCACTGCATTGGATTCCACTGTGTAGATGTAGCAAACATTTTTAAAATTGTGATAAAGTACATGTAACACAAAATGTACCATCTTAACCATTTTTCTTTTCTTTTTTTTTTTTTGTAGTTTTTGGCCAGGGCCGGATTTGAACCCACCACCTCTGGTATATGTGGCCGGTGCCTTACTCCTTTGAGCCACAGGTGCCGCCCATTAACCATTTTTAATGTAAAGAAAAAATGAAAAAGTGAAAAAAATTTAAGGAACTCATTGGATACCATCAATTGGGCCAATATCTGCTTTATGGGAATCTAAAAAGGAGCAGAAAATGAAAGAAAACTTATTTAAGGAAATAATGACAGAAAAGTTCCCAAATCTGGAGAGGAAAATGAACATCCAGCTCCCGTAGCCCAAATAACTCAAAATACCGAGCATAAAGAGATTCTCACTGAGATGTGTTATAATCAAATTATCAAAAGCATAAAGAGAACATGTTATAATTAAATTATGAAAAGTCAAACATAAAAAGAATTCTGAAAGCAACAAGAGAAAAATGAATCATCATATACAGAGGACTTTTATAAGACTATACGTGGATTTTTCAGCAGAAACCTTGCAGGCCAGGTGAGAGTGGGATGATACATTCAAAATGCTGGGGGACAAAAAGCACCCTGCCAACTAAAAATACCGTGTCTGTCAAAGCTGTACTTCAGAAATTGAGAAGAGATAGACTTTTCCAGACAAACAAAAGCTGAGGAAGTCCATTACCACTAGACCTTAGACCTGCTTTACAGGAAATGCTGAAGGGAGTTCTTCAAGTTGAAATGAAAGGATGCTAATTAGCAACATGAAAACATTTGAAGGTATAAAACTGTCGATTTATATAGTCAAATTCAGAATATTCTAATACTGTAATAGTGGCATGTAAATTACAACTGGTATAAAAAGTTAAAAGACAAAAGTAATAAAATTAATTATAACTACAAAATTTGTTAATGATTACACAATATAAAAGGAAATAAATTATGACATCAATAAAATAAATATGAGAGGGGAGAAATACAATTGTAGAGTTTTTGTATGTAATTGAAATTAAATTATAAGCTTAGACTATTGGGTAACTGTAAAGTATTTTATGTAAGCCTCGTGGTAATCACAAAGAAAAACCTTGTAGCAGATACACAAAACACAGAGAAAGAATCAAAGCATAGCACTATGAAAATCATGACGTCCGGCTTGGTACCTGTAGAACAGTGATTACAGCGCCAGCCACTTACACCAAGGCTGGTAGGTTCAAAACCGGCCAGGGCCTGCTAAAAACAATGATAACTGCAACAAAAAAATAGCCGGGCCTTGTGGCGGGTGCCTGTAGTCCCAGCTACTCCAGAGGCTGAGGCAAAAGAATTGCCTAAGCCCAAGAGCTGGAGATTGTTGTGAGCTGTAACACCATAGCACTCTTTCGGTGGGTGGCAAAGTGAGACTGTGTCTCTAAAAAAAAAAAAAAAAGTAAGCAAGATACTTTGACACAGTTGTAACTGCCTTGAAGGAAGAAAACGTATCCCATTATCCAGGGGGCTAGAGGCTTGCTGAATGGGGCTGATCTAATGGGTTCTCCAGGAGAGCCACAGGGTGAAAAGTGTGAAAGGAGCTGCCACAGGCCTTTGGGGCATACAAGGGAGGAGTCTTCTGGCCAGAGGAAACAGGACAAAGGCCTCAAGGCAGGATTGCCCCTGGTGTGGTTGAAGAATGGAGATGTGGAAGTGTGGGCTAGAGCTGTGGTTAGAGAAGAAAGCAGTGGGTGGCTCAGAAGGGCTGTGAGTGGGGGATCAATGTCACTGATCTGGACTCCAAGTAGAGTTCAGCCTTGGGATGTGGGGTCTGGCTGTGGGGAGGAGGCACAGGAGGCCAGATGGGACAATTAAAGTCATTCAGATGGAGTCCACTTACTCAAGGCTTCTTGGAGTGGTTCTGGGTCATGCTCCTCAAATTTGGCTCAGAATAAACCTCTTTAAATTAAAAATAGGCGGTGCCTGTGGCTCAAAGTGGTAGGGCGCTGGCCCCATATGCCAGAGGTGGCGGTTCAAACCCAGCCCAGGCCAAAAACTGCAAAAAAAAAAATAATAATAATAAATAAATAAAAACAATTAAAAAATAAAAATAATAAAGGGCCGAGGGCATCCTCACTCCTGCAATTCCAGCACTTTGGGAGGCCGAGGCAGGTAGATCCCTTGAACTCAGGAGTCCGAGACCAGCCTGAGCAAGAGTGTGACATTGTCTCTAGTAAAAATAGAAATTACCAGCCAAGTGTTGCCTGTAGTCCCAGCTACTCAGGAGTCTGAGGCAAGAGCATCATTTGAGCCCGAGAGTTTGGGATCACTGTGAGTTATGGTGCTACAGCACTCTACTGAGGGTGAAAAACTGAAACTCTGTCTCAAAATAGAGAGAGGAGAAAAGAAAAGATGGGTCATGCCCGTGGCTCAGTGGGTAGGGCACTGGCCCCATACACTGAGGGTGGCAGGTTCAAACCCAGCCCCGGCCAAACTGCAACAAAGAATAGCCGGGCCTTGTGGTGGGTGCCTATAGTCCCAGCTACTTGGGAGGCTGAGGCAAGAGAATTGCCTAAGCCCAGGAGTTGGAAGTTGCTGGAAAAATAAAAAAAAAAGAAAGAGATATGTTGTTTAGGTAATGAATGACTGGTATATTCACTGTGGGGCTGGGAGTCGGTGGTGGTGGTTTGGAAATACTTAGGTGGGGGAACTGACAGGATCTTTCATTGGACCTACTGTGAGGAAGAGCAAAGAGATTTTTTGTTTTTGAGATAGAGTCTCACTTTGTTGTTGTCCAGAATAAAGTGCAGTAGTGCCATCATAGCTCACAGCAACCTCAAACTCCTGGGCTGGAGCCATCCTCCTGCCTTGGCCTCCTGAGTAGCTGGGACTGCAGGCACCCGCCATAACACCTAGCAAATTTTTCTACTTTTGGTAGCGACGAGAGTCTCACTCTTGTGCAGCCTCATCTCAAACTTCTGAGCTCAAGCATCCATCTGCCTCAGCCTCCCAGAGTGCTGGATTACAGGACTGAGCCACCATGCCTGGACCAGAGAGATGTTTGGCCATGGTGGAAACCCGAACCCAAATTAACATAATAAGAAAATGAATAATCTCCCAGAATAGAAGATGGACTGCTGTATTCACAATAGGATTGTTCTGGATTATTGGGTCCAGCGTGTAAATGTGTTATCCCTGTCCCAGGGCCTTTCTTCTCTTTTGTTGGCCTCTCTGAGTTGGTTTCACCCTCAGTCTGGAAGTGAAATTCTAGGTGTCACATCCAGATTACAGCATCTAGACAAAGAACGTCTTTCTTCCCAGAGCTTCAGTTCATTCCCTTTACTCGTTCAGACTCTGGTCACATTTAAGGGGAACAGGATGCCCTCTGACCATCAGGCCCATCCCTGCAGTTGGGTCAGGAGTAGAGAGAATGGATGCTTGAACAAAATGAGGGCTCTGTCTGGAAGGACAAGGAGGGACTGTTGTGTATGGGATTCAGCAGTGCTCTCCAGGCTGTGTGGATGGGAAGCCATTTTCCCAGTTAGGGATACTGGTGATTTGAGGCAAAGCAAGTGGGTTTGGTCTTGACATATTGAGTTTAAAGTGCTTGGGAGGCTTGGCGCCTGTAGCTCAGTGGTTAGTGTGGCAGCTACAATCACCAGGGCTGGTGGGTTCAAACCCAACCTGGGCCTTCTAAAAACAATGACAACTACAACAAAAAAATAGCTGGGCATTGTGGTGGGTACCTGTTGTCCCAGCTACTTGGGAGGCTGAGGCAAGAGAATCACTTAAGCCCAAGAGTTTGAGGTTGCTGTGAGCTATGATGCCATGGTACTCTACCCAGGGTGACATAGTGAGACTGTCTCAAAAAAAAAAATAAATAAATAAAAATAAATAAATAAAGTGCTTGGGGAACATCTGGGGTCCAGTGGGGATTTGAATCTACAAGGCTAAGGCTTGGGGGGTAGGGATAAGGAAATGTTTGAAAGAAGACATGTTCAGGTGAGGGCTGGAGCCACAGGCATGTGCCCGGGTCAAACAGAGAATATAAAGTGCTGACAACATTAGCAACTGGGGACGTCACCCGTTGTCCTGATGGAGCAGTTTCCGAGAGTGGCAGGGCAGAAGCCTAGTTAGAGCGTGGAAGGGAAGGGATGGAAACCGTTCCAAACTGCCCTGTGCTATGCTGTGCTGCACTGTGTCCAACAAGCCTGCTCTCTGAGCTGGTCTGTCCAAGGAGAAGGCTGAGGAGAGCTGACAGTCCCGACACCCAAGCCGCTGCAGCGGGAATAGAAGCAAGGTCAGCGACAAGAGCAAATGCACAGTGCTTGATGCGGCTTCCAACATCAGCCTGACAGGTGAGTTGGCCACAAACACCAGAACATGGAGAAGGAGCCCAAAGATGACCACCAGACACAGAATTTGTCATGCAGCATTTGCTTTTAGCCTCTTGCAAACTTTATGGATGTATTACTAAGTAAGATTATTGGGATTTCTGTTACTATAAACTTTTCCTTCTAGCAGTCCATACTAATAATAATAATTATTATTTTGAGAAAGAGTCTCAAGCTATCGCCCTGGGTAGAGTGCTGTGGCATCACTGCTCACAGCAACCTCCAACTCCTGGGCTTAAGTGATTCTCTTGCCTCAGCCTCCCAAGTAGCTGGGACTACAGGCGGCCGCCACAGCACCAACTATTTTTTGGTTGTAGTCATCGTCATTGTTTGGCAGGCCCGGGCTGGATTCAAACCCGCCAGCTCTGGTGTATGTGGCTGGCGCCTTACCCCTTGGGCTACAGGCACCGAGCCCATACTACTTATTTTTATTTTATTAATAGTAAACACACAAAGGCAGCCAGAAACTGGTCATGTTATTTTTTTCTGCTCATGAGTGAAGCCTGGCTTTCCAAATGGGGAAAGGAAGGATGCTTTATTCTCTTTCACATTGCTCAGCTCTTGTGGCTCAGTGGAGAATTGCTCCCTCAGCGGGGGGGGTTAATATTCAAGACTCCAGCAAAAAAATGTATACGGTGTATATACTCCAGAGTTAAAGGGCGCTTGTTCTAATTGATGCTTAAAATCACCTGAAAAAAGTAAATATGTCCCTGGCCTACATGAACTGTAAAGGCAGAGGCAGTAGAATGGTCTACCTGGCATGGTTAGAGGGATGCCCCATTCATAAACCTGGTGGAGGAAGCTATTTTAAGTTTGATTAGATGTTGCCCCACATCTGTGGTTAGGAGTGTCGGTCAGAATAACAATTAAAAGCAGAAAAATGATATCTTCATTCCACTTTTATATTTTTCTAATAAAAAAAGATTCATTTCTGAATCCTTTCTCAGAAGCATTGTAATCAAGTTCACTTTGTTGTAAGTTTGTTTAAGGAAAAAAATGGGGAAAGGAATACTATGTGACTTTCATTATAGTTAAATGATATAAAATACTATTCCCATCTGAATGAGTTCCCATTTTTCTCTTTTTGGAGCAAGCAAGCACAGCTTAACTAGCAAAAATGATGAGTCATACTTTTCCCCCTTGTAATTGAACATAAGAACAATCTCGTTCTATTTTGTAACTTAAGGTCTTCTTTATCACGTGGTTTGGTGTCATCATCCTGCTGCCCATATTGATCATAGTTGCATGTTGCATAGTGATCTTTCAGTGGTGTCAGGTCGTGTGATCAGCTCATCACTTTGAACTGAGTGTGAAATACCATAAATTTAGGTTTGATTCATAAAGCCAAAAGGCTTCCTCATTATCAAAATGTACCTGTCCTGTTGGCTGGGCCAGCAAAGTTATTCTTTCCATTAATGCTCTAAATGGGATGAGATATCTTAGGATTGTAAATTTGTCTATTTTACGTGTGTGTGTTTTAGTAATTTCAAGATTCTTGGTGAAACTTAATGTGAAACATTCTCGTGCTCTCTTATCTCTGAGCCAACTTTAGAAAAGAAGAGAATTGCCTCAGCAGTGTATCAGCAGTAAGGTCATGGTTGGAACCTGGGAGAGGAGATCCTAAAGGTGGCATTTTTCTGTTTTTCTTCTGAAGTTTCCTCACACAGACCCATTCATCAGTCTGGGGTATCTTTCCACAGGAGATGAAAAGAATGAAGTATATGAAATCCTCGGTTAACTACGGCCTGTTCACCTTTCAGATCACGTGTCTCTGGATTTAACACCATCTTATACTACTTTTTGGAAAAAAGTCCTAAATAATTCACACATCTTCCTTATTCATGCATAGTTCTCCTTTACTTTATTTATTAACAATAGCAGGAGCATCCATAAACCTGTCATCCAACGTTGAGGCTGGACATGCACAGTTTTCTAGATAAAGTTATGTGTCTTCCAAGATAAAGGCCCTGGTAGAAAAAAGACTTAACTGTTCCTTTGAAATACTTTGCTTGCTTGTAATGACTTACAGTATTTACAGTTATTTGTTTAGTTAAGTCCTAAGAGAACAAAGACTGGAGACATTTGGTTCACCATCATATTTATTTATTTTTTAGAGACAGAATCTTATTTTGTCGCCCTTGGTAGAGTGCCGTGGCCTCACACAGCTCACAGCAACCTCCATCTCCTGGGCTTAGGCGATTCTCCTGCCTCAGCCTCCTGAGTAGCTGGGAATACAGGCACCCACCACAACACCCGGCTATTTTATTGCTGTAGTTTGGCTGGGGCCGGGTTTGAACTTGTCACCCTCAGTATATGGGGCTGGTGCCCTGCCCACTGAGCCACAGGCCTACCCTCACCATCGTATTTAATCCCATAGTTAGTGAAGTATCTGACACATAAAAGGCTTGAATACATTAAAAATGTAATTCTGGTGAAAAAACATATAGAATTTACCATCTTAACCACTTTTAAGTTTACAGTGCAGTAATGCTACATACGCTCACATTGTTGTACAATAGATTTCTGGAACTTTTCCATCATGCAAAATGGAAATTCTGTGTCTACTAACAACAACTTTCCTGCCCACCTAGTCCCAGTAACCACTCAACTACTCAACTACAGTTACCACCCAGTAACTACTCAACGTTGTTTCTCAGTTTGACTACTTTAGATACTTTATGTAAGTGGAATCACATAATATTTGTGTTTTTGTGACTGGTCTATTTCACGTAGCATAATGTCCTCAAGGTTCATCCATGTTATAGCCTATGTCAGAATTCCCTTCCTTTTTAAGGCTGGATAATATTCCACTGCGTGGATTAGACCACATTTTACTCATCTATTCACTTGCCAGTGGATACTTGAGTTGCTGCTGCTCCTTGAGTAGGTGAATAGTGTTGCTATGAACAGGTGTGCAAAGTCTCCATGAGACCTCACCTTCATTATCCTTAGATAAATGGCCAGAAGTGGAATTGCTGGGCCATATGGGAGTTCTGTTTTTAACTTTTGAAGAGAACCACCATAGAGATTTTTATTTATTTATTTATTTATTTATTTTAAATAAGCACCCATACTGTAAGGACAGCAACTGTAACCACAGGAGTTTGCAATGTAAATGCTATGAATGGCATCTGCTGTTTTTTTTAAGTCTCACCGTTTTTTATTCGTCGTTGCAGTTTGGTTGGGGCTGGGTTTGAACCCGCCACTCTCAGTATATGGGACCGGCGCCCTACCCACTGAGCCACAGGCGCCGCCCTATTTATTTATTTTTTTGAGAGTCTTAAGCTGTTGCTCTGGGTAGAGTGCCATGGCGTCATAGTTCACAGCAACCTCCAACTCGGGCTCAAGCAATCCTCTTGCCTCAGTTTTTCTATTTTTAGTAGAGAAGGGGTCTCGCTTTTGCTCAGGCTGGTCTCGAATTCATGAGCTCAAGCAGTCCACCCACTTTGGCCTCCCAGAGTGCTAGGATTACAGACGTGAGCCACTGTACCCAGCAAATTTTTCATACCTTTATAATACTTTTTGATTGTTTTGAGACAGAGTTTTATGCTGTCACCTGGGCTAGAGTGCAGTGTCATCATCATAGCTTATAGCAACCTCAAACTCCTGAGCTCAAGCGATCCTCCTACCTCAGCTTCCCAAGTAGCTGAGACTATAGGCACCCACCATCATGCCTGGCTAATTTTCCATCTTTCGTACAGATGGGTTCTCACTCTTGCTCACTCCTCTTGCCTCAGCCTTCCACAGTGCTAGGACTACTAGGCTGTACTAGGTGGAGCCACCACTCCTGGCCTTATCAAACCTTTTGGATAGTTGTTGATGCTACAGTCTTCACAGATCTCAGAAGGCTGGGAGTTTCTGTAGTGCTATCCCTGGAAAAATTGAGGTAAGGTCTCTGGATGGATGTCACCACGTATCAAAGCTTTTATTGCTTTTTGTGTTAGCAAAAATTCATTTTTAAAAAAGTCCAGTCATGTAAGTCAGGAACTAACACATAAGCTCATTTTTACAAATAATGTTTTCTCCATGGGCTAGGCATGGTAGCTCATGCCCATAATCCTAGCACTCTGGGAGGCTGAGGCACATAGATTTCTTGAGCTCAGGAGTTCGAGACCAGCCTGAGCAAAAATGAGACCTTGTCTGTACATAAATAGAAAAACGAGCTGAGTGTGGTGGTGGCCACCTGTAGTCCCAGCTACTCTGGAGGCTGAGGCAAGAGGATCACTTGAACCCAGGAGTTGCTGTGAGTTATGATGCCTCTGTACTCTAGTCTGAGATAACAGAGTGAGACTCTGTCTCAAAAAAAGAAAAAAAAAATGTTTTTCTATCTAATCTGCTATGCCAACTGTGAGAGTGGTCTAATTCTGACAATGGAATCTATTACTCTTCTTTTATCAGCATATTAGCTCACTCCTGCTGCTGTAACTCCACCACAGACTGGGTAATTTATAAAGAACAGAAATTTGCTTCCCATAGTTCTGAGTTTGGGAAGTCCAAGGTCAAGGTGCTGGCAGTTTGGTGTCTGGGGACAGCCTCGTCTTTGCTTCCAAGATGGTGGCTTGTTGCTGCATCCTGGGGGGTGGGGGGGAATGAATCCTATATCACCACAGCATTCATTCAGAAGGGCAAGAGAGAGGTCAGCAAGAGAGGTAAACTCTCTTTTATAAGGGTATTAATGCATTCATAAGTGTTCCACCCTCATACCTGCATCACTCCCTAAAAGGCCCCACCCTCTTTACACCACCACAATGGGAATTAAGTTTTAACATAAATTTTGGGCAGGACATCCATTTAAACCACAGCAAGTAATATAGTACTTGATCAGGTCGTTGGTATTACTCTCATTCTGGTGGAAGAAATGCCATGTTCTTTTTATTTCCTAAGCCATAGTTGATCTTTCTGGGCCCCTACACATTGGGGTGGCTCAATTGCAGCCCATTCCCACATGCTTCTCACTGGACTTTATTTTTATTTATTTATTTATTTATTTGTGACAGAGTCTCATTATGTCACCCTTGGTAGAGTACCATCGCGTCACAGCTCACAGCAACCTCAACTCTTGGGCTCAAGTGATTCTCTTGTCTCAGCCTCCCAAGTAGCTGGGACTACAGGCGCCCACCATAATACCCAGCTATTTTTTTTGTTGTTGCAGTTGTTATTGTTTTTTTAGCTGGCCCGGACGGGTTTGAATCTGCCAGCCTTGGTGTATGTGGCCGGTGCCCTACCTACTGAGCTATAGGCACCACCTATTTATTTATTTTTTGAGACAGAGTCTCAAGCTGTCACCCTAGGTAGAATGCTGTGGCATCATAGCTCACAGCAACCTCAAACTCTTGGGCTCAAGTGATCCTCTTGCCTCAGATTTTCTATTTTGAGTAGAGACAAGGTCTCACTTTTGCTTCGGCTGGTCTCAAATTTGTGAGCTTAAGCAATCTACCCGCCTCAACCTCCCGGACTGCCAGGATTACAGGTGTGAGCCACCGTGCCTAACCTATTATTATTTAAAAAAAATAATTTGCATAGTTAATTATATACTAAATTGTTTTTTTTTTTTTGTGTGTGTGTGTGTGTAGAGACAGAGTCTCATTTTATCACCCTCGGTAGAGTGCTGTAGCGTCACAGCTCACAGCAACCTCCAGCTCTTGGGCTTAGGCGATTCTCTTATCTCAGTCTCCCGAGTAGCTGGGACTATAGGCGCCCAGCACAACACCCGGCTATTTTGTTGTTGTTGTTGTTGTTGTTGCAGTTTGGCAGGGGCTGGGTTTGAACCCGCCACCTTGGTATATGGGGCTGGCGCCCTACTCAGCCACAGGCGCCGCCCAATTATATAATAAATTGTAAATGGACATTATACACTGAACCCCCTTCTGGAAGGCAATTCTTTGTTGCACTATAGAACATCTAATTACATTATAACAAGTACCCATTTTTGTTATCAATAAAAAAACAGTTAATGGTATCATTGTAAGTAAAGCTACAAAAGTAAAGTCAGGAAGGTCACAAAATAGCATTTCTGTTTTTGCCTTTAAAGTACTTTCCATGTATAGTGAAATACTTGCCTTATTGAACCCAATGCATGTCTGGAGAATGGGTCTGAGATGCCCTTCAATGATAAGACTGGGCTTTTGTAATCAAAGACTTGAAGATTTTTTTCTGCAGTTTTTGGCGGCCACATGCTCCAGGGCTGGTGGGTTCAAACCCAGCCTGGGTCTGCTAAACAATAACAACAACAAAAAAAAAATAGTGAGGCATTGTGGCAGCTGCCTATAGTCCCAGCTACTAGGTAGGCTGATGCAAGACAATCACTTGAGCCCAAGAATTTAAGGTTGCTGTGAGCTATGACGCTATGGCAGTCTACCCAGGGTGACAAAGTGAGACTCTGTCTCAATAAAAATAAATAAATGCCGTATATACTTGAGTATAAGCCGAGTTTTTTCTGGCACAGAATTTGTGCTGAAAAACCCGAACTCAGCTTATACTCGGGTCATACAGGTTATTTGATTCGGTGCACGCGCACCTAATCAAATGCACGTAGTCTCCAGTCGTCTTCTGCTGTCTGCACTTTATTGAAAGTTTTAAAGTTGTTGTTGCTAGTTTACAGTTTTTCTTTAGCAATAAATATTGAAAAGCATTTAACCTACTGATTCCTCAATTGGTGTAATTGTTTTGGGTATATATTTTTATTTTTGAAATTTACCAGTGGCTGCTGCATTTTCCACCTCGGCTTATACTTAAGTCACTAAGTTTTCCCAGTTTTTAGGGTAAAATTAAGGGGGTCGGCTTATACTCGAGTATATACAGTAAGACATGAAACTATAAAAATAGTAGAACAGAGTGCAGGGAAAACCCTTGAAGAAATAGGTCTGGGTGAGTATTTTATAGGGAGGACCCCCACCCGGGCAATTGAAGCAGCTTCAAAAATACTCTACTGGGACCTGATCAAACTACAAAGCTTCTGCACAGCCAAGAACACAGTAAGTAAAGCAAGCAGACAGCCTCAGAATGGGAGAAGATATTTGCAGGTTATGTCTCCGACAAAGGTTTAATAACCAGAATCCACAGAGAACTCAAACGTATTAGCAAGAAAAGAACAAGTGATCCCATCATAGGGTGGGCAAGGGACATGAAGAGAAACTTATCTGAAGAAGACAGGCGCACGGCCTACAGACTTACAAAAAAATGCTCATCATCTTTAATCATGAGAAATGCAAATCAAAACTACACTGAGATACCATATAACTCCAGTAAGATTAGCCCATATCACA